>BQNB010099046.1:4457-25020 GCA_026074375.1 Tanacetum coccineum
TATATATATATATATATAACCCGGTATTCGCATCTCGCGAAAGGTTTAATTTCTTTATGCATTTAATGCAATATCATGAAATCATCCTAATATGTGATGAGTATAATTTTACATATGATTAAAAATATGTCTGATGGTTACTAATATAAGTATTCCTTTTCTTTTGTAGTATCACGGGCGAACCTTTGTCACCGGACCGTGTGTTCGACTTCCTTATGGATGAGCCAGAGCCGCATCCCGCATACGATTTCTTTGCACTCGGACCGCTACCAGGGTATGCTGGTAACCCGAACAACAACAACGGGTGGATTGAGGCAGATGTGCCATTACTTGGAGAGTTGGAAGCTGTGGAAGACAAGCCGATGGTTGGCCCATTAGTTGATGAGATTGTTGAGCTGATAGTAGAGATGGAGGAGCAGGTGATCGCTCCAGTGATTGACGTGGAGGAGGACATAGCCATGCTATTCGGTGATGGCGATTTTAGTGATGACGACTCCGAGGGATTCGAGGATGAGGAGGTCTAGGAGGTATACGAGGAGTGGTTGATGGCTCCCGTCACACCACCTCCGATGCCATTTGTGCCCCCACTGAGCACGTATGAGGTAAGAGGTCCATCTACTGCTGCTGCTGAGGGACTGTCTTTTACCCTCCTAGCACCTGGATTTCCTGTACCTCCGTCAGTGATTGAGGATTTGAGTACCCGCATGGGTAACCTGGAGTACAGACATGGACAGCTTGTGAAGAAGGTGATCCAAGTGAGTGATGCTGGGGTGGCGGATGGTATTACTATCGGGGAGATTGGCCCTAGGGTTTCTGCTGTAGAGGGACGGGTGCAGGTTATGGCATCCCAGATGGTTCAGGCCGTGGATAGACTCGAGCAGGTCGGTACTCGGGTGGACTAGGCTCAGCAAACTGCGACCCAAAGGGACGAGGTGATTACCGGATTGAGCCAGTAGGTGCAAGCATTACAGGCTGCTGTGCAGCATAGAGATTCTCAGATTCAGCAGCTGCAGACTATGGTTTCTGAGATGAGCAGCCGTGAGAGCACATTGATGCAGTGCATTCTTGGGATGGATAGACATCTTGCTGATCTAGAGATGAGACCACCAGGACCTCAGTAGTCCTATTGGTTGTTTATTTTGATTTTTGGTTGGATTATGACCATTTGTATTGTCACTAAACTGCTAGTGTCAGTTAGTGAGGTCATGCTGCAGGGTGTATTTTTGTTTTTGTAAACACCACAACATTCGGATATGTTAGGATTCTTGTATTAGAAACTTAGAAATCATCATGATTGGATGTATCGGTCTTGGAACCGAAGATTATAACTTTTGGGGGATTTTTGGTTGTATGTATACTGCCCCAGCATTGTTATCATTATTATGGTTATGAAGGATTATGATTATTCCTGGTTATGAATTTTATGTGATTGGGGATGTTGCTGCCCCTGAGTGTTAAATGATTCCGGTTTGTGAATCCTTCGCACATGTATGATACTTGCTTGCATAGTCCATGAGTGGGTATTGTTATTTTTGGTACTTGCTGTGACCATTGACCAAACTGTATTAAAGGATGTCTTGTGAATTGATGATTTTAAAATTGTGGATCGCAATAACGAATTTGCGTGTTGGACAAATGTCGTTGCGCGAATTGTACCGATTTTGTTGTATAAACTGTTTGTGTAAATAATGGAAAATGTGTTTTCAAATTTCATAAACTGACCCTATGGTGTCAAATAAAATATTCCTTTCCAAAAAAAATATATTTTTTAATAATAATGAGAATGGAGGATGGAATGATGCTATCTTCTTTTCTTTCCTTTGAAACAATTATATTTTTACTTTTTTTTTTTAATTCTGAGAAAATGACTTACGTGTACAGCGTATGAAAAAGAAAAATTTTGACGAGGACGGATATGACGTTGTTGGGTCCTCAATTATGCATAACTTGATCAACTATGCATAATTTAGGAAGAACCATGCTATGTCAGAATAATCGTCACCTTTTAAAATGTTGAGTTTTGGAAAATTGTTCGAGTTGGATTTCTCGAAAAAGAAAAGTGTTTTTACCCCTGTTACGAATTCTTGTGCAAGTAACCCTACTCCTATTGACTGCATGGAGAGAGTCTCATGTGAGTCATTGTGATCGAGTCGTCTCGAAGGGAGAATACCAACGGTATTGTTCGGAACGAGTGTGTCTAGAAAGGAGTGAAATCTAAATCGTGATAATATAAGATCGACGGTTGTCATGGAGACACGTGTCGAGACCAAGTGTGGTCAGTATGCTAGTGAGCAATGATAGATTTGAGCTATCGAGGGTGCGAACCAGATACCGACACTGAGAAGGGCACTTCCTGAAAATGTAAAGTTCCCAAGGTGGGTGGAAGCTAAGGTGTTTAGCTCCGAGGTTGAAACTGAGAAATGGAGAAGACTTCTCCTACGTTAAACGTATGTCGCCATTGAAGTAGCAACCAATGGCCGTGAAGAAGACTTCTTTCCCCAAAATGGAAAGTAGTGGTAGTATAGTTGTAAATGTACCTGGAATCGTCGAGGACTAGAATAAGTCACTAAGCGACCCTTGACTTAAGGTTAGGTGTAGTGGTCCTTACTCCTTGACGTAACGACTTGGTGTGCGTATATAAGAGCGAAAAGATTAGAGATTCCAGCCGAATGGCGACATCCGTTTCCATCCTAGAGGAACAATCAAAGTAGCTAACGCTTTAAGTCGAACGGTATTGAATTAGGAATGTGCGTAATTGTCTCGACTTGATTAGTTGAGTCATCTAAGATTCGATGCGATGCATTAGGACCGAGTCGACTATGCTAGTCGCGGTGCAGAAACGTTAGAATTTTGATTTTTTTGTAAAACGAGCAACGAGCCCATGATGCTCAATTGTTTTCTTGATTGCTTTTGAATTGTCTCTTGACAAAAAGTGTTTTCTAGCGAGATTATCACCGCCGAATTATGTGAAAAATATGCTTTATGTGCTATGTGCTTAGAATGTTAATAAGCGCTTATGTCGCTTTTGTGTATCCCATGATATGGCTTAGGATGTGAGCGAATGGGTAGACGGGTACGCACACCGAAAAGGTCTTCTGTAAACATGGATTGGTATCCTGAAAGTCTATAGTCATTCGTGGCAAGATAAACCACAAGCATGACTATGATTGGTTAGGACTTAACCGTAATTAAGTCAGAATTATTATCGATCATGGCTTGACGTTTTATAAGCGTGTTCATTGTTGGTTAGGATCTAACCATAATTAAATCGGAACTATTATCGATCATGGATTGACGATTAACAAGCGTGGTCATTGTTGGTTAGGACTTAGCCGTGATTAAGTCAGAATTATTGTTAGAATGGCTTGACTATTTAGCAAGCATGGTATAATGTGATTTGAATTGGCTTGGGTAATGCCTACCCACATGTCGTGTTTATTTTTTCTAAGGCTTCATAGTAAGCGAGCATGATTATTTTTGCTAAGGCTTTATAGTAAGCAAGCACGGTTATTTTGCTAAGGCTTCATAGTAAGCGAGCATGGTTGTTTTGTTAAGGCTTTATAGAAAGCAAGCATGATTGTTGCTAAGTGTGATAATGAGCAACTGTGATAAAGTTCCTAAGTAAAGCTAGGCCGAAATGTAAAGTCATCGTGAAATGACGAATATGTGGTTATGTGCTTATGTGATTTTATATGTTAGCGCTATAATGCGTTTGATGGGGTCATATGTACTCCGGAATATTTTCGCAACCGGTGGTGCATCATTAAATGAGACAGGGAGGGCGACACGTGTATTTTGGTTTTGGATATTGATGAGTATTTTGGTTTTAGACGATGACGTACGCTTGGGCTTTGGTTAGCGACGTATGTTTCGGTTTTGTGTAGCGATGTGCGCTTTGTTTTGTTGGAATGATCACCGAATTAAGATTTGGGTTGATCTTTCATTTAAAGTCTTTTGTTTAAAAACGACGTGATTTATGTTTTCCCGGATATGTTCCGTGGCATATTTTGTCTCTTGTGATAAGAGCGATTGTGATTATATTTTGATCTTGTTGGTATAAATTACCGTTTGCTTTGCTGACTTTCCATCTGGAATAGTCAAGGCGAGTATCATATCGCGTGATTTTTACGTTAGAGCATGTGAGTCCGTTCAATAATGAGGAAACTGTCTCACTGCAAGTGAAATTAAGTTGAGTAAGAAAAGACGAGCATCGGGACGGCGCTCCCTTAAGGTGGGTGGAATGTAACAACCCGAGTTTTACGACGCGTATGACGATCGCGGATACGACGTCATAATTATTATTTTATAAGTTCATATGAACGAACGTCGACATTTAAAATTTTATTTGTCGAAAATAAATATTTTCGTATTTTATTACGAACGGAATTTGGAAATTTTTATTTTGGTCGTTTCGTGAGTCAACGTTTGACCGCGCGATCGTTAAACGTTTTGAGCATCGTAAAAATTTACGACGCGTCCCGTTATGATTTTTAAGATCGTAAATTATTATTTTTACGAATGTCGTCCTTGTTCCTTGACCTTGGCCAAAACTCGCACTTAACGTTTACGTTTTATTTAAATGGTGTCAAATGTCACTTTTAATTAAATGTATACAAGTAAAATACATGTAAATAAAATTCAAAAAAAATTAATTGTGCTTCGCATGCTCCTGAGACCTCTCCCTAGCCGACGCCTAGGGTGACACACACACTCTAAACATTGTTTTTCCCATGTAAAAATGATTACAAGTATTGGTTACTTCCCAAGGTCATCAAATCTCCTACAAATACAAGTAAACTCATAGTTTGAAATTTTTGTTTCTCCCTTTTCTTTGTCTCTTGGGTCCGGTCGAAAACTCTCACATACATACAAAAGCCATTTTTAAGTTTTGATTATTGAAACCCATTTAAACATCACTCAAAAATAGTTAGGTTAATCAAGAATCAAGTTGAAACATTGTTTTCGTGTTCCTTCTTTCTTTTGGGTTCGGACGAATAACCAAAGCAAACACCCTTGGTGTTTAATTTTTTCCAACCATCAAATATTGTTTAGATGATATCTTGATCATCCATGAAAGAAAAATGCACATGCATTAAGGTTTATGCATGGTTTGAGTTTTATTAAAATTAGTGGGTTTTGATTTGATTAAGGATAATAAGAGTAGTGGGAAGTGATATAAAGAAGATTGGAGGGAGATTTAATTTGAAAACTAGAGGGGTTGTGGTTTCGGTCGTGGGTTCAAACCAAAGGAGAAACACACAAGGGTGTGTTTTGTTGCTTAGTTATTGATTAGTAGTTTGGTTTTGATTGAGCTTGATTTGGTTTCGGTTTGGGTTTGGTTTTGGTACCCGAGGTCACAGCTAAGGAACAAAGGGACGAGTCTAGTTTTGATCCCGATCTTGCGTTATATAGCATTGCAAGTATTTTACTAACTAGTTTAATAATTATTTTTGCGATTCGATTCGTTTTCGGTTGATGCATGTGATGAAATCCGTGAGATCTTGCGTCGTCTAGTTAGATTTTGTTATTGATTGATTGAACGAGTTAAATATGGATTATAGGCCATTTTAGATGTGCCGTGAATGGATTTTTTTGTTAAAAATGGATTTTGGCGCGTTTCGTAGCTCGTAAATTTGGGCAGAATCTTTGGCACGGAAAACGAGGTTTGAGATTTTGAGAAATTTGATTTTTGATTGAAAAATATGATAAAGCTTACTTAGACGATCGTTTTGATATAAAATAGAGCTTCTAACTCCTAATAACGAAGAATCTAAAGCGAAATCAAAATATACACTTTCAGTAGAAAATAAAGTGTCTTGTGAAATATACTAAATGCTGGCAGATTCAAAAACGTCCATTTTGAGCACTTTCGAGTCCGTTTCAGCCTTCCGGCGAAACACGAAAGTTGTTCGGAATGTCGTTTTACTTTGTCGCGAGGATTTTTAGTTTTAAAATCGCGTAATAATGGGTCAAAAAACTGAAAGTCAAATTCCGCACTTTATAAAAAATGTTATAAGTTCCTGCAGAAACTTGTAGGGGCATTTTGATCATTTTCCTTCGAGTTTCAGGTCTCGGCCAAAACTAAAGAGTTGTCCGGAACGTCGTTTTACATAAAATCTCTTTAGAGTCTGAGTCATGAAAATGTGATATAATGGGTCGTTTTGAGCGGGTCAGATCTAGCAATACATATATACATAAAGTCAAAGTCAAATAAAGTCCAACGTTGACTTTTAAAAGTCAACGGTGTGATACGAGACTTGTTGGTGTTTATAAAAATAATAAACGCTATTATTAATTTTCTACCCGCTTAGTAATTTCGTTTCACAAATGTATGTGTTCGTTGGGGTTTCACGTAACTTTCCCGCAACACAATATTAACATCATCATTCTCGCATGTAAAAAGACAACACTCTCTCCGAAAGTATATAGTTTTAACGTATCAAGTTTATATTTAATTAAGATTAAAGTTGTAAAAAAATATAAATCAACATAAAATAAACCCATTAAAATGTAAAAAAAATATATCAAAATGGATGTTGAATTAAAGAGCATAAAATTTTAAAAAATATGGTGAAATTAGATCAAAATAAAATTAAATAGATAAAAATATATTTTAATTTGAAAATAAATGTGATTTTTTAATCAAAAGGTGACACATGTCACTTTATGATTTATGATGTGATTCCCAAAAATAAGAGATGGTCAAGATTGCACCTCCTTATCTTAATTTTTAATAGACCCCACATTATAAATGCTTTATATAGTAGTATAGAATATGCATTTTCTTTGCAGAACCACTTTTTTGTACAGAACCTACAGAACCAATTATGAACCATTATATCATTTTAATCAATGGATGAAATGATTTGTTCAAATCCGCATGGTCTAGTCTCCAATAGTTAACCCTACAAGATTCTCATTTTACGAGTATGCACATCCCTATAAATAAAAAACACAATGTAAATAAAAGAAAACTACACCTCAAGAGAAAAGACCATGAGCATTAAGAGCAGATCATTCTATCATTTAACTCAAAAATTGGAGCGTATGTTAATGAGACTGTGACTCAAGAAGAATATTTGTCGCAGCATTGATGTCATTTCTGGCATGAACAAGAGCTTGTCTGGCAGAGTTCCTGTCAAACCCCATTGAAACCAATGTTGCAATGGAATCCTCGGGTGGCTCTTGGGCAGATAACACTGGAGCACGATAATTACCCTGAAACATAAATAAAAATTAATAATGGGATTGAGTAACACACGCTTCACGTCCATATGTTCATAAATGACGACAGGCAGTATATTAGGTTCCTATAACACCTTATATACATGAAGATGAAAAACATATAAATCATTACCTCCACCTGCCGAGCTGCGAAGGAAGGTGCATTTCTTGCTAGTGGTGGAGCAGAAGATGTACTACCCGCAGATGGGAAAGAAAGCCTTGAGAAGAACGAAGCAATGAACTCTGGGAACTGAAATCATGAAAAGAAGCACACCATCAACTATTGTTCTTAGTACATTATAGGGCTCCAGTAATACCAAAATGACGGTTATATGGTTCAATCCTATCTTTCAGATTTAGTATGTGAACTATCATTTTCGTTTCACTCTATCATGATAATGTTTGACAAGTTTGTTAGCAGCAATAACCATATATGTTTGAGATTAAGATAGAATAGACCTAGGACAAAAGAGAATACAAAATTTATATACCTTTAGCCTACGGATGCGTAGCACGTTTGAACGATACAAGGAACCAGCAAGGATGCCACATAGACCTGGTATTAGGGATCTTTTCCAGGATGACAATAGTAGCTGCAAAATGAATGATGACAACAAAAAATGGAATCAAATGTAAGAAAGATTTAAATAATATCTTCAAGAGGCAGTAAATTAGAACCAAAAATTTATATACCTGAAGTCCAGCAGCATAGATAAAAGATTTGTCGGAGAAGGATAAGCTTGATACACGGAACCGTGTGGTAACAGGAATATCAAAGAAGAATGGTACAAAGGAAGAGAATATGAGACCATATGGACCAGATGTGAGCACACTCAAGGCTGGATCTGCATAAATGAAGTCAAAATTGAGGTTAAATATCAAAATGTAGGAATAGTCATTATCATTATCATTTGATACATTGCAAAAGAAATGCCGCACGCCGAGTAGCTTACCATTAAGAAATGCTTGAGCGAAGAGCTGTAGCATTGAAGAGACAATTATAGAGAACGAAACAAATACCTGCAGACAGAGGATTTCAGCTCAAATACAGTAACACAATGAAATAAGATTTTTAAAGCCCATTAACAGATGCACAAAATAGTTAATCACTACTTCCTTATATACTAGATGCTAACATAAAGAGATATCATGCATGAAACTCTCAATAGCATCTTCATATGCACATGACTAATAGCTGTGGAGTATGTAGCGAAAAAAACGCAACAAAAGGTTCGTTTGGCTAAGAGAAAATACTCACAGAATACTTGTTAGAACCGATTTGTCTCTCAAATACACGGAAGTAATACAGAAGATAAGCGCCAAACATCAGCTCTGGTGTAGATGAAAATGAAAATACTGAGACAATCAGTTTCCATAATTGAAGCTTCTTCCAGATATCCTGCCAAGTAAAAATTGCCATAGATCAACAAATAGCTCAAAAGTACTAATTTACATACAATCAGCTCATGTTTCACTAATCTGATGATACACAAACACACCAGCTATATTGAATGATCAACATATCGATACATCTATACAGCATTATAAAGCATTTAGCATACATAATTGAGACCTACAAACCTATAAAATTTAAGACGACAAACTTGGATAGTGAGTACTGAGAATACGCCCTATATTATGCCGTAAAATACCCTACTGGAATCAAATATACCCATTTAAGGGGATCTTTGTTTCCAAAATAAGGGACAAATACCCTACCATCACCATTGCAACAAATACATAAACCGTAGATTTAACTTATTTTTTCTTTTGGTGATGTTCAGTTTACACTAAAGTTTTGTATTCCATTGCATAGCGCAGTATCTTGCTAGTATTCTAATAAACACAATATGTTAACTGCTACAGGTATTCCCACAAATGACATCTGAATACTCAATAATGCACATGTTACATAGGTTATTAGTGTATACGATGATCATACATCACAAGTAACATAACTACGGCATGTCTCATGAGCACCTCATAGTGAATTTTGAGGATGACAAACTATTTCTACTTAATATGATAACACTGCAACCTGCGCCTAAGGGGCAAATATGCGCTTAGGTTATCAACCAATCTTAGGGTCACGAGATACACGCCAGTGGTCAGATATGAGCTACATTTAGGTATAACTTTGAATGCTTAAATGCTAAGATCGTAAAAACATTATTTCTCCCGGAAGATCACGGATGTACCACTTCTTTAATAGAAAATACGATATAAAAGTTTTATTTTACCTCATGGCCTCAATTAGTACCAAAATTCTACTGTGAATGGCATTGTAGATTTCTACTGCCTCCAGACCTACATATCTGACATCAATATTATTATTCTCATAGACAACAGCAGAAATTTTACTGCACCTTTTCTGACTAGAAATTTATTGCACTGCCACAACAAGAACTACAAAAGACAGAACCAGTGCAAGTGTAAAATCATGCTTTCTGTGCATGTTGCAACACATAAAGAAGCCTCTCAATTCCACATAGATGAGAGCATTGAGAATCCCCATACGACAGTCACAGCAACCATGAATTGTATATGCAAATGCCAACACATCCTAACTACCCAACATCCTTATGTTGTGGACCATCCATTAACTAAACCTTTTGCTTGTCTCCAAATTTTATAGCAATATAACACATATGAGTCGTGCTTGGTTACATAATTGCTCCCAAGATCTGTCGTAAGTTGAGCAGCTTCTCAAACATCAGTTATCCAAAGTTCCAGCATAATAAAGGTCAATCAAAAGAACAGCCATCATGAGCTCGGAAATGGCGGATCTTAATAGGGGCAGGGGAGGGTTCCGGCCCCCCCAAAGGTTGTGACAAGTAGTGTAAATATTACTCTTTCCGTCTAAAAGTTATTGTCCACTTTTTTATTTTGGTATGTTTAAAATAATTCCCCCCCCCCCAACACACACACACAAAAAATAAATGTTCAAGATCCGCCATTAGATCGGAAGTTACTCAACTCATCTTATGTTCACCATTTTCATTTGCCACCAACACTATAAAAAGTACTCTGTTATTTTACTATAATACAATACAGAACTCATAAGCTTAGAAATGTTAATAAACCATAAATAAGAGTTAATACAAACACATACCCTATAGCTGAAGTACTAAATATATAAGGATTGATATGTGTGAGATCATGCTTCCTATTTCTTCCCTCCACTACTATTGCAAAGCAATCCAGTGTAAGCTTATACAAGTAAAAAATCATATTTATTCCACCTTCTTTCTAGTTTTTTTTGTTTTACTTTCTCAACTTCAAACTTCTCACCGTTGCTAGTCACAGTATTCATATGTAACTTAAAAGTACACTACCTTTTAGTCAGATAATCGTCCTATGATACATTTGAATTTAGTTTTAACAAGTTACTGTAGTATTACATACAAACATGGACCTGGATTGACTTCCTTTATATACAAATGGTATGCTGATTAATTCAAGACAGCTTATAGGTTTTCTGACTTTCGCTAGACTCGTCCCTCTCTCTGATACATTCATGAACATTCCTAGTTCTTAGACTAACCTCTCACTGACTATCTAATTACATACACACTGACACTGATTGACTTCCTTTAATATCAAATGGTATGCTGACTTAATTCAAGACAGCTATTACGCTTTCTACTGACACTCTCTCTTCGGCAATGAGTTCATATCTCTTAAATCAGAGCGAGTGTGATCTCTGGCTAACTGAACTACCAGCAAGACAAACAACCAGATTGAAATAATGCTATACTCTTATGCAATGAGCAAACACATTCAGAATCTCCCTCAAGTCCATAAAAGAAGACATCACAAGGAAAAACCACGTGACGAATGACCAGCACCATAAACAATATTATATAAAAATTCCAACACATCCTAACCACTACATTCCTTGTATTGATTGGTTGTCACACTCGCCTGAAACGTACACAGCGTCTAGACAAGTGTCTGCATATCTAATCAAACTTCAACAAATATAAAGTATAGAAAAACACACAACAATAAGCCACATAAGTATAACTTACTCTCTGTTCTTCTCATATCTACTCCACATAGCATAAGTATTCCTAATAACAGTCTGGCATCAAAAGAACAGTCAAACTATGCTAATTTAATTCACTTGCGACTATCTTAATCATCTGCCTAAATCGGCTATCAATACACGGACGTTTACAAGAATTAACCTACATTGTTGGCCTCCAAACTCAAAGCTCCGAACTTATGCAACAAAACTTCATCTTATTAACTACTTACAAGTGCCACAAATACTATACATTAAAAAACTCTAATTATCTCGCTTAACAAGTTTTCATTATTGACTCCACTAGCAGTGCAAACAGATCATGACAATTCCATTGCAAAAAAGGCACGAAATGCTATAAACTCATACGAATGTCAGCGATCGAATTTTTTTCCACCTTTCTTCTAGTTTTACATTCTCAATTGTCAATATTTCATCATTAATAGTCCATTAATCAAGTAGATTAATTTTCAACATACATCACAAAGCCCACCTAAACAGCATTTAAAAATAGATATACACCACTAAACAAACCTGATAAGACAATCCAAGCTTGTTAGAACGACCTCGGATCCCAAAAAAGATTGTAAATAAAACACAAACAACAACTAATGTTCTTGTTATGGGTGCATTATTGAAACCAGATGGGCCGCCGTTCATCTTTGTGTTGAAAGTGAACCAACGACCTTAAATCAACCTTAAATTGTTGTTAGTTGTACCGATCTGTGACAACAGATGATGATGATGATTTGGTAGGTTAGGGTTTCACTTGTCACACAAGCCAACTATGGTTTGTTGTTTCACAGCTATTTTAATTTTACTTTTTATTACTAGAAAAAGAAAGAAAAATAAAATGACATAGAAGATATGTGGTCTAGTACTTGCGAAGAAAATAACAAACAAATTAAAACGAAAGAAAGAAAAGTTATCTGCTTTATTTGTACTAATTTATTAAAGTAAAGTATTTTCTTCTTTAATTTTTGAAAGAAATTGTTTATCTTTACATTTCTAAACGGCAAATTTCAAGATCATAAATGTAAGGTATGAAAATCTCTGTCTATTTCTAATCGGCTCTGAAAGTAATTTCCATGTTTAATTTAAGTCTAAATAAAATTCAGTCTCGACTCAAGTCGAATAGCTTGATGCTCGATTATTCGTTTTCAGTAAAGCTCGAGTTCATAGATGTTGAGATTGATCTAGCTCTTAAGATCGTATGAGCCAGGGCCGTTTCGTGAATTTTGGTGGCCCTGTGCTAGTGTTGAAAGTAGGCCCTTATTAGCCACGAAAACTACTCAATACATGATTATACAAAATATCCACTACTAATACGTGAACTAATGCAAGTATCCACAAGCATTAAAATAAAAATGCAAAAACGACTTCGTTTGACATGAATCAAGATACCAAATCGAAATTAACTAACTGAAACTTGAATCCCAAAAAGTGAAAACTCAATTAAAATTCAAGATACTGGATTTTCTAGACCTAAATTATAGATAAATTATACAACAAAGTAACAAGACAATAAATTTTTTAATGTCAGGAACAAAATAATCGATAGAAACCTCAATAAACACAACGAGGCATTCGCCCACTTCGTTCTTTATTAGTTTACAAAGATTTGACTTCAAAATATCATAAATCTGACATTAAAGTCAATGCATGTGCCTCATATAAAACAAGCAAATCTATATGAGAATAACAAACATAGAGACGGGCCCTTGACGAGATTTTCTTCACTAATATGCCATTAGAAAAATATATACGACATACATAAAAAAATGTGGCCCTGCGCGCGCACCGTTGCCACTTTCTATAGCCGCCATGTATAGAGCTTACGTATCATCTACTAAGAGAAACACAAAAAAAAACATCGAGAAAATCTTTGAAACATAGGATCATTACTTTAGCATCTCGCGATTTACCATAAGATCGTAAGATCTAGATTCGATCCAATCATATTTCCTTTAAAATTTTTGAAAAATCTATTTTATTTTATTTTATTTTATTATATAATAAAACAAGGTTTTTTACAAGCCTCCTAATGCATGTGCATTAAAAAAAACTGATGTGGCAGCCTCACATTTCACCTCATATTTGGTAAGTACAACACCACACTTTAAACACCATTCTTCCTATGTACGCTTCCTTCATAAATTGTTTTTCAGCAGTTTCAATGGATGTTTAATGCCATAAAAACATTCCAAAAATATTCGAAATCATCTTTCAATACCATTATGCAATTTCAAAATCTTTTTTCAATAACATCGGACTGGTAATATCCTCATGAGTTTCACCGATTCAAAAAGGTCAAATTGACTCTTATAGTTTTCTACTTTTTACAATTTTATTACACCTTTTAAAGTACTCAAAATTTTTATACCATAATGGGTTCACTGAACTTGAGATTTAATAACAATTTTAAGTACTCTTTTGCATATGACACAGTGGCGTTATTTCGACCGATCTTCGATTGTCATTCAGAACCGTTTTTCCCGTCGCCTTCGACTGAATTCGTCAAAGTTTTGCCGCACCCAATTTCGACCAATTTTCGTCCATTTTACGATTGTTTTCAGCCGTATTATCGCACGTTTGTTCGTTCCGCGACCGCGCGCATTTTGAACAGTTCAACGGATTCTTCGTCCTTTTCGACCTGTTTTCTGCCTGTTTGAACTATTACAATCCGTTTTCGATATTCTTATCTACACCATTTACGGTTCCTTAACGTTTCGACTGATATCGTCTGTTTTCAACCGAATTTCGTTCCGTAATTTTGCGCCTTTTTTTCCGCCGTTTTTAGACAGATTTATTAGTCCGATTCATCGACCAGTTTTTCACCCATACAGTATCGTTTTTGACCGGTTTTGACTAATTTCGACCAGATTGCGATCCGCGTTTTTGATCATTTTTGACTGATTTTGACCGATTTTACTCGATTCCACCCGATTTCGTCTGTTTTTGATCGTTTTCGTCCGAAAAGGGTCGAAGACCGACAAAATCAGTCGAGAACGATCGAAATCGGTCAAAACGGGAGAAAACGGGAGAAAACAGTCGAAGACGGTCGAAATAGATGAAATCGTTCGAAAACGGACAAAATCAGTCGAAAGCGGTCGAAAACGAACGTAAATGGTAAAAAAAACTGATGTGGCAGCCTCACATTTCACCTCATATTTGGTAAGTACAACACCACACTTTAAACACCATTCTTCCTATGTACGCTTCCTTCATAAATTATTTTTCAGCAGTTTCAATGGATGTTTAATGCCATAAAAACATTCCAAAAATATTCGAAATCATCTTTCAATACCATTATGCAGTTTCAAACTCTTTTTTCAATAACATCGGACTGGTAATATCCTCATGAGTTTCACCGATTCAAAAACACGCTTACAAATCCTCTTATATATGATCAGACTGGGTAAGTATTCACATTTATTTAAGTTTTTTTAGGGTTTTGATTTAAATCCCATAGTATAGCTATTTTGATGTGTTGTTTTTTAAATAATCAATGTAATTGTGTTTTGAATCAATTTAATGGAGGTTATATAAAATTTAGGGTTCCGAATTATTAGTAGCAAAATTACAATTATATTGTTTTGATTCAAATATATTAATAATTCGATTGATGGTCTTATTTATTTGTGTTATTAAACGTAAACCCTAAAATTTTATTTTGGGGATAATCACCTTCATAAGTTACTTGACTATTTTTAAATTTATCTTTGCTTACAATTTTAGTGATTTCTTGCGGGTGACATTTGAAATCATTTTATTAATCTATACAATGGGTTTAAAGGTCCGTCACAATGTGTACTTTAATTTCAATGGTAATTCTCTCATCTCTCTAATCATTGTTCTCAATTTCAATTTTTTTATGTTATGGCTCTTTGTTGTTATGATTCTGTATGATAACAATTAAATTTGGTTAATAAATTTGGTATTAGTTAGTTTTTTTAATAAGTTTGATGTAGATTTTGATACTTTCGAGTTTTGATTCACTTTTATTTTGAAGGCCACATATAAGATGTTCGATGGAATGTTTAAGAGAAATGAAAATGTTGAAGGTAATCATCTGAGCATTGATTTAGTAATTTGGTCAATGTATTTAAAATATTTATAAAGTTGTTATGTGCTTCTTTACAGGCTGAAAAGGGAGACGTGGTATATGGGATTGCTTATTTGAATAACTACTTTTAATGGATGTTTGGGGTTGCTTATTTTGAGCTTTTTGGTTCACCATATAGATGATCATGATATCAACGATTATTAGTAACTTAATTGTATTTTCTATATATCTGATCTTGAAAATGAAGAGTATTCGCTATAATTATTTAAAAGGTAATGAGTAGATAAGTAGTTCTGAAAAGTAATCATAAACACCTTAATAAAAGTAACTATGAATTTTTGTGAAGTGTTTTTACATAATTGATCAAAGTTGGTTACTTTAAATCTTATCCACGGGATGTTTTGATGAAATTCTTATGTTACTTTCTGTATTGCATTATAATTCTTTTCTTGTGGAAGCTGATTGTGATGTTCTTTTACTTACTTTTTTTTATTCTTTATAAATATCTTTAAAAAAAGGTTGATATGCAAATGCAAATGAAGGCTGAGAAACAACCACAAGAAGAAGAGGTTCAGCGAGAGAGAGAAAAATGGCATTGCAACAAGATGTACATTGCTGTCACCATTGACTTTTTTTTGTTTGATTAAATGATGATATTTGATTAGTAAGCCATTTAATTATTGACTTTCTAGAATTTTTATGCTTTTTGTTTTTGTGTTCCAAATTAATTCAGGTGGAGAAACTAAGGAAGAGGCTTAGACAAGAAGAGAATGTTCATAGAGCTTTAGAGAGAGCATTTACTAGACCTTTAGGAGCTCTTCCACGCTTACCGCCTTATCTCCCTCCGACAGTAAGTATTATAATCGCGATTTTATCCATTATTTATCAATTTACTAGACAGAAATGTTGCATATCTTCATCTTCTTTTACCATTGTGAGCTTTTATAAGAAGTATAAAATGACGTCCTACGCGTGCGTGTCACAATTTTACCTATATAAAGGTTACATTCTATGATGTTTACATGGACATCCCTAAAAAGGCCTTACTATACATTGACCCTCTTTGAAGATTTGCAGTTAAATACTAATTAGGTATGTTTGATTTTCAGTAAGTATTTTTGTACATGTGAAATACCATTGATGTAGGTTCTGGTATGGGGGCTGCAGATGTTTACTACTTCAACATAAGTGGAAAAGGTACCTTAACATGAAGAATTTCAATTGTTAGTTGAAATTTAAGTTGACGTTATAGAAATTTGTGTGTTCTTATATATGAACAATTGCAATTGTTAGTTTCAAATTTTAATTGTACGTTACAGTTGATTGTGGAGCCATAAAGACCAACTCTTTAATAAGAAATTTTTTGATTTTACATAACAAGTTGCCGATGGGATAGTCATTTTTGGTTAAGTTATATAATGTTTTTTAAAAACAAGTAGCGCTTAATTACCATTAGGCCTAACCAAGCGTTGTCGAAGTTTTAAACAAAAGTATTAAACAATCCTTAAAAGCTTCCACTTGCTTTTTACTTTGAATATGTCAGCTTGGCCGCGCGTGTCCGTGCTCACTGATGCTATTTTTTTCTTTATTAATGCAGGTGCGATTTTGAGTTAATGATCTACCACCTTAAGTATCATGCAAACTACTCCCAGACGTGGCACCTGAAAGGCTAAAATGCTCCAAGCCGAAATGAATGAAGGTGAGAAACCAAAACCTCATGTGATCTCTTACAAATTTCAAATTTATGAATAGTTATTGGTTAAGGATGATTCATAAAAGTATTTTCATAATTATGTATATTATCTCAAGAAGCAATTTACTTATTACTTTTGCTGATTTAAATGGAAAATGTGCCACCAAGTCTTGATTATTAAAGGGAAAACAAGTTACAATGGTTTATGTCATCCTATATAAATTGTAGTATATAGGATATGGTGCTAACTTCTTGTGATTGTGCAACCATAGTAGATATGTTCGTCGTTGTAGCCATTGCACCAGAGTACCAGCTTTTATTTGAAGCCATAATTACCTCTCTTTCCATGAGAAAAAATCTTTTTAGATGCTTACCATTTCCTAGATGAGGCGACTTTTGGCCCAATTACTTGTGATGAGTTGTTCGTAATGAATGAACAAACCCCCTCAATCAGTTAAGACTTCATAAAATAAGCTCATAAAGTATGCCTTTCATAGATATTACAACTTTCTTATTGAATAAAGTGAAAGTAACATTAAGATACATTGATAAGTAAAACGCATGCACGAGCCTTATAAATTTGTACCAAAATTTGTTTCACTTTTTAGCTATGTCATATGAAATGTGGTAAGATGGGCTTAAATGGCCTAGTGTTAGAGCCCTGAAAGATGGGTCTAAAATCCGACGGATTTTAGGTCCTAATATATGTACTAAAATCAATTATTGGCTTAGTGCCACCATGTACATGGTCACACATATGGTCAAAAAAGATGTAAATATGTTTTGTGTGATGTGTTAATATGATATTTTACGTCATATAAATTATCATATTTATTAACAAACATACCTTTGTGCAGTTAGTTCCATAGTATGCTCTCTGTACAGAATAGTTATTGGCCTTTGAAATATACCGGGCATGGCATGTACGAGTCATGTAGAAGTCTTCAAGAATTGTATTAAGTGGTTTAAATTAGACCTTTAAAAACCACACAATGGTCATTTTTCTAAAGGCATAGCTTTTGTTTATAACGTAAAACCTCAAACAGCGCCATATTGTGGCTTAATTAATTTGTACCAACTAGACTCTTTTGAACTTTGTTTTTAGATGTTCAAAGACTTTAGGAAACCATATTATTATCGTTCGTAATGAATCATACTTTAATTCATTTACGTGTTTGAAAATGTATAGTAAGTGTTTGAAATTGTTAATAAGGACTAGATACCAAATTGCAATTTATATACCCTGAGAAACTAAAAAGAAAAAGAAAGTGAACATTTTTGTTTGGTCGCCGTTTATGATATGCTTTATAGACTCTCACATAAAGCATAGAGTTTGTTTGTCGTGATTGTTTATTCTCTTTTACCTCGACTTCTGTTCTGAATAATATTTATTCAGACATATATGATATCTATATAATCTTTTACTAAAGAATGTATAATCACTATAATAACTAAAATTTCTGAACGCAATATCTAAGGCATGTATGCATTATAACAAGATCGTTGGAGCGCGAATATGTTAGGCGGGAAAGTTCAGGTTGTGAAAAAAAAACTTCTCTATGATATCCCTTGAAAAAATAAAAGTATTATATGCATCATTTACTAACTTGAATATATACTTTCACGAGCTTAGTTTTAAGAAAACTGAATGTGTAGGCTTAATGTTCTGTCAAGGTACGGTCGTTTTATAATTTATTTTGATATAATATCCTGTTTATGGTCCTCAAATCCAAATGTTGCCTTACAGGCAAATAATACATGGAAATAATCTATGTTGAGCAAGATAGTGCAGCTGACGGAATAAGCTCAGTTAAGAAAACTGACGCTTCAAAGGTGGCTGAATACTATTAGTTTTCGTTGCATTCATTAGACCAATTATTTTCAAGTGGTCATTCTTTAGTACTCCAGGTAATGCTATGTTGTTTCTGTACACATGTTTTTTGAACCATTATTTGCTTTGTGTGCAGTGAGTCTTTCATCTTAAGTTTACCATGTGGTTTATTCAGTGATTTGTAGTTTTCATTAAGTAAGTTGAACTAAGAAACACTAGCAATGACACATCTAACATGGGTTTGATTTTCATTATGCTTTATTTCTAACAGTTAAAAAGGTTAAGCTAAAATATTACCAAAATAGAAAAGGAGCAAATAGGTCGAGCAGGTTTAAAGTCGTCCAAAATATACTTTGGTGCAAGAAAAAAAATAGTACACTATTTTTGTAATAAGATGGCTTTGTTATCCTGTACACGTCATTAGTTATTTTATAATAAACTCCAAATGATAAGTGTAACATAGTGTTGTAGGTTCTAGAGCTATTATGAAGCAATATGAACGATAGGTCATGGTTCTTCTCGGGTTGGTTTGACAACTGCGGTTAGAGTTGGTACAATGGGCGTTTAAAGCTTGGGTTGGGTAACGGGTCAAACTGAAACATGACATCTATTATGTACGAGTCGAAACAAACCTGGATGAGGTGGGTAACGGGTCAAACTTGGTACTTTATTGCATATAATGACAAGGGATAATCGACTACCTTTTTTATTGTAATAAATTTTTGAACAAATGGTTAACTAATTACCTAATGATATGTAGGGGATCCCGAAAGAAAACGCAGATTAGAGTACGTTGTTGTAGGAAATGAGTTCGAAGATTACTGATGGCACTGAATGCATTCCCCTCATTTTCTTAGGTAATGGTTACTTAATAATTTATTTTAGAGTTATGGAACAACCTTTAAGTTTTTTTGTTCTCTTCCTTTTTTGGAAAAATGTGTTTAAAGCCAACCTGTTCCATTGAAAAAATACCCATTTTTACCCATTATTAGTGATTCGTTTAATAGTATATATATATAATATATGAGCAAACAATCAACCAAATACCTTTAGCCAAGGTTTGGTTAAGAATTCACAAAATAAAATATATATGTAACCGGAAGTTTGATTTCCCGGGTCGTTATGTCCCAACGAGGTGTGCAATTGAAAATCGAGTGACGAATTGAAAATCGATGTTTGAACATGAAGGAATTGGATTATGAATTATATTCCTAAAACTACGGGAAAAACAAATTAGGCAAGAGAAACCCTAAAAATATAAACAAGAAAGAAGTTTACACAAAAAAAACGATAACGGGACCTAAAAACGTGAGCTAAAAAGCTAAATTATTAAATTTTAATCCCTAAATGAATTTTTTACTTTAAATGGGTTCTAAGTGACAAAAAACGAAGTTTAAAAAAACTAGATCGAAAACGGAGTTGATTAAGACTAAAAACGAGTCAAAACAAAAACGGGGACGAATCCCGTTCTTTAAAAAATGAAACTTTGCAAAAATGACCCTACATATGTAAATTTATTTTTCCTAGAAAATATACAATAAAAGAAAAAAATTTTAAAAAGATTTGTATTTTTTTGATTATTATTTTATTTTTATGACTTTTTTAAGTTTTTAAACTAAATAAATTATAAAAAATACTAAACTATTTTATAAAAATCTAACAAAAATACAGAAAATACTTAAAGCTAAGAAAAACCTAGGAAAAATACTAACTTCACACCAT
>BQNB010099047.1:0-25020 GCA_026074375.1 Tanacetum coccineum
TAGGATAGTCGACCAAACCATCCTCTGTCCCATCGTCCTCGTACTCCTTTGGATCCTCCTCGGGATCCGACTCAGTAACATATTCGGGTGACTCAGCAGTAGGTGAATCAACAGGAGGTAATGGCTGCTCCTCAGCTGGAAACTCATGCTCATCCTCCAATGGTATATACTCAGGGTATATAGGCTCTGGCACGTAGTTAGGATCATGTGCCTATACGAACATAGGCTCACGCTCATCCTCGTCCTGAGGAACTGGTGGTGTCTGTAGATCCTCTGAGCCTGGTATGTAATCTGGTGATGGTGGGGCAACTGGCTGTATCGGGAGTCCGTCGTATCCTAATACGATGACCCATGGAATGCCTCCCTTATATACCTCCTCATCATCGGCTCCCCAGAAGGTTCTGCCAGGCTCAGAGTCAGTGTAGACGTAAGTGTAGGTAACAGCTGATGTCGCAGAAGACATGATTACTGCAAAAATCAAAATAACCTATATAAGTATTACTTATAGGAAAGATCGGTATGATATGTCTATAAGCTTTAATTATAAGAGTGGTCTCTATGTTATATCTATAAGACTCTTATAGTACTGTACTTAGTATATTTTATACGCATATATCAATCATGTAAGCACTTAGTACCCTACTAATGCTAAAATATGTGTAGTCATTTAGCATGTAAGTTGCTAAGATGTAAACAATAATGCATGTAAATACCCCACGCAAATCCCATTTGTGAAAACAGTGTTTGAAAATGCGTTTAAAGTCCAGACAAAACTTTTAGACCTAGTTTCTCTATAACCTTTGGCTCTAAAACCAATCTTTAACACCCTAAATCTGGGTAGCAGCGTAATGTATGAATATCACGAGCGCGTTACCTCAATATCAATAGCAAAAGATATGAAACGACCACTAACGTGTCATGTTTTAAAAGATACATTGGATAAACAAAATGCTTGTTCATTACGAGCTTCATGCTACAAATTGTATCGACAATATAAGTAAAATTTTGGTTTATAACAAATGATCCCAAAATGAAATTACGCCCAAATCTTTAGTACTGACCTCTAAGCTAAAGAGTGACCCCTAATGTACTATAGCACCCCGTGCCTTATTGACCTGAGAATACATGCTTAAAAATATCAACATAAAGTGGTGAATTCCATAGGTATCTGTAATCAATAGTAGGACCAGCAAAGATTTTCCAAGTGTATGATTAAGCAACAAATGCAAACATCATAAAAGTAATTATGTTTTCCTAAGCTCATGACACTGAAGCTCGACATGTACGAATGCAATATATTGCCAATGAATACTCGTGAATGATGTTCTAACCCGCAACATCCTAAATCCGACATGGTATACGTTCGTTTCCGGTGATAGCTAATCACGCTCACACCGCACGGATATGTCAATCCCAAATAGATCTATTAATAACATTCACATGCTCACATCTATTAAATTAACAGGTTCAGTATAAAGCGGGCTCAGTGGGTAAATCGCTACTAAGCAAACACGTAAATCATTGTTATAAAATGTACACTTGCGTCCAATTTGTAAAACAAGCATGTTCTCACCCCAAAGATGTAAATCATTTAAGAAATTTGTAAAAACATGGGGCTATGAACTCACCTTAGTAAATAGTCCTCTGAAATGATATTAGATATCCAAGTATGAATCACACCGTCAAATACCTTTAAGTAAAACGGGCCAGACTTAGTCTACAAAATTAGGGCCCCCATTAAAAAAAGGGGGAAAACCTTCAAAAAAAAAAACATTTGTTTATAAACTACAATAAAATTCTAAGTTTATATATACTTTATCACTTGTGTGGTGGTAGTACGTGTTTTAATGTATTGAAATTGGTTTTGATGGTATCTTGGAAAGGTAATACGATTCACACGTTCAAGTATATATATATTAATGTTATAATAAATCTTCATATTTATAAAATCGGAGGTTTACTTGTATAAATATCCGAATATAATTTGCCCGAATCGCTGAGAGTTTTATAAAATCACCTTGTTATAAAATTACCCTTGAGTTTTATGTAATTACAAAACAGCCCCCTTTAGTTTATGAAAATTTAACATTTACACTTTAGACCCCTAAGTTTCCAAAATTATAGTTTTAGTCCTCTAACTTTACAATGTTGCACTTTAGGTCTTATAATGTTTGAAGCAGTCCCCATATGTTTCAGGAATGACAGAACAGTCCCTCAATTTACTAGAATTGTGAATTGGCAGTTTTAAACCCTCAAGTTTCTAAATTGACACATTTAGTCCCTTAACTTATAAAAATCGCATTTTAACTCTAATTAAGTTCTAACAAGTGACATTAGATTTCATTAAGCTCCAATAAGCCATATAAGCTGTCCCAACTTATAAATAAGCTCGGGAGAGCTTATTTTGGCTTAATAGACCTTATTGGGCCCGTTAAGGTCCAATAAGTGTTTTAAAGGTCCGATTATAAGTTTTAAAAAGTACTAAAGCACTTGTTAAGCTTATTTAAGCTACACAAATCTGTTTGGCTTATTAATAAGCTCGGATGAGCTTATTTTGAGCTTATTGGCGTTAGCCCAACAACCTTTACTGAAAGTTTGCAAAAAGGTCCATTAGGGTTTACTATTGATTTCAACTTATTTCCCATATTCAATAAGCTCAATTAAGTCTGTTTGGCTGAAAAATAAGCTCGGGTGAGCTTATTTGAGCTTATTCGAGCTTATTAGGCTCGTTAGCCAACAATTCTTAACCCGTTTGTTTGAAAAAGGGTTTATACATAAATACAACTTATTTTCCTAGTTTTCATTGGCACTCAGGATTATGGTTCACGGTATTTTCATTTTTTGGCTTAATATATAAAGCCTTAGCCTCTAGTAATAGGGCTTTCAGGCCCATTACGAGTCCGATAAGTGTTGTGCTTGTTTAGGCTTAGGTCATTTGGGTCCATTGACCTTCCTATATTTATAATAAGCCTTATAAGTTGCCTAAGCTCACAAATAAGTTGTCTAAGCTTATTTGGCGATTACAGGCTTTGTAGGTCACAAAAATAGGCCGTTAATGCCAATTAAGGTTTCGGTTTGGTCCTTTATGACACGTAGGTCAATATAAGTTTCAATAAGCTCGTAGGTTACTTTAATAAGCTGGTAGAGCTTATTGCCACCTCGTGGGCCCCACTTAGCCTGTTGGGCTTGTTCAGCCTTAATTGGGCCTGCTTGTGGCCCGATAAGTATTTCTATAAAACATATGATTCTTTCCTACTGGTTACAAGTTCCCAAATAATCCCTCTAAAAGGCTCATAAGTGAGCTTAAATATAAGTTAGAAGTCAGTCACTAATAGGGGTCGTTGCCTGTTGGCTCGAACAGTCGCAACGTTTGTATCTGTGAGAGGTCTGAGATAGGTTTCTCTAACCATATATAGGATTCAAAAATAGTCCTAGCAACTATATTTTGTTTGTTAGCCCCTATACACTAGTCGTGTTACACATGCAAACGTTGGTTTAAGTCGTGTATACCTTCCAAAGCCATAGTGTCGTGTTTATTCGAAATGTTTACGTATAGTTTCATTAAATCAATGTTATAGAAAAGGTATATGTATCCATCAAAGTCAAGTTTTTCATATAAACGAATGGTTTTAAAGTCTCACTTGTTAATAACCCATGTGTTACGTGTTCCCTTGTACTCTTACACCACCAATACGTTATACGCCATATCATATGCGCATAAAACGCGAGTATATATGCACTTAAAATGTGTTACTCTTACTAGCACATCATATAAACATATACGAGTCATATTGGCTAGCTAACAAAGAAAACAATTATAATAGTAAGGATATAGGGTTAAAACCGCCCTATATAAAGGGTCCCAATGCATTGGTTCGAGTGTGCTTGGGCAATAAGACAACCCACAAAATATTTATACTTCCAAATGATTTACCAAGACATTCCAAGACCATATCGAATATCCAATCCTATCTACGTAACACTTCTTAATCCTTCTTATACCGAACTTAAATACACCCTGAATCCTTAGAAATGAAATAAAGCGTGTATGGATCTTTATCACTTAACACGAAAGTAATATGAGAGTAATGAGAATGGTTTTTGTTGAGAGAGAGATATGAATGTATATTTATTGGCAAATGAAGCTAGTTAGGTTCCTTAGTTCTAACCAAGCAAAATTCAAACCCTAGCTTAGTGGTTTAGGGGTTTTCTAGTTAGCCATACATGGTTTTATGCTAAACCACTCAAGTACCACTCTTAATGACTAAATACTTGTGCAAGATTTAGTTTGATACTTTAAATTCTTATGGTTTTGTAGGTTTGATGTTCTCTGGTCTCGGCTTAAAGGAAAAAGGGAAAGAAATGGTTATTAACCATTGATTACTTGGCTAATAAGAGACATTAAGTACTATCCTTTATTGGTTTGAGGATGTACTAGTACTTTAAGATTGTTTAGAAGATTTGATTTAACTAGTATACACTAAGGACGATTTATATGGCTTTCCTTGTACCCACATTCGGCTATTTCATGTTACTAACACAAGATTTGGTCAAGTTTTATGTTTAGGCATTTAAATTGGGTATTGGTTTGAGTCTAGGTAATTCTAGGTATTTCCGGGGTGCGTCCAAATGTATTTTATTGCGACACGTAATCCTTTTACATGGCCAATAAAAATAAAATACACAAAGTATATAATTATCTTCTTAATAATTATTTCTTACTTGGTTGCTGTAAACCTTAATTTATTTGATGACCGTTTACATTTATTGATTATTTTTAGTCTACGCCATTTAGCTTAAAGGTAAATATTAAAAGTAAACGCGTACCGGACTAAAATAAATAGTGATCATTAATAGAGTCGTACAATGACACGAAAATGAGAAATGTTACAAGGATAACGATTCTTGACAGTCAACTTGTTCAACTCGGGATAATCTATACACATTCTAAAAGATCCATCTTTCTTTTTCAAAAACAACACCGGTGCTCCCTACGGTGATGAACTCGGATGAATAAATCCTTTATCCAATAGCTCTTGCAATTGTACCGACAACTCTCTCATTTCAGACGATGCCAATCTATACGGTGCACGTGCAACTGGTGCAGCCCCTGGTACTAGATCAATTCGAAACTCTACTTGTCTCGGCGGTGGTAATCCTGGCAACTCCTAAGGAAATACCCCAGGAAAGTCACGCATTACAGGCACGTCTTCCAATCGTTTCTCCTTCGATTTCTTCTCCGTCACGTGTGCTATAAACAAATAACAACCTCGCTCGACGTACTTACGGGCCTTGATACACGAAATAATCTTCAATCGAGATCCACCTTTATCACCTTCAACTATCAACGTTTTATTCCCCATACGGTATACGAACAAATTTCTCGCCACAAACGATAATGGCATCGTGCTTGACCAGCCAATCCATACCGATTATGATGTCAAACGTACCAAGCTCAATCGGCATAAGATCGATTTTGAAATTATGGTTCACTAAATTCAAAGTGCAACCTTTCAAAACAGTGTTCGTACTAACTACTCTTCCATCAGCTAACTCTACCTCATAACTAGCTCTTATTTAACCGTATCGATATTAAGCATGGAACTAAATCTAGTATACACAAAACTCCTATCAGAACCCGAATCAAATAAAACAAAAGCATAGCGGTTATTGAGCAGAAACATAACAGTAACCACATTCGAACCTTGAGGCTCAGCATCCTTAATAGCATAAGCTCGACCACGAACTTCTCCAACTTCCTCTTGCTTGATCTTCTTTGGGCATCGGTTCCTAGTATGACTTTGCTCACTATAATCCTAACAAGTCAGAATGGGCAGAGCATTTGCACCCATGGCAACATTCTTCTCCTTACAATACCTTGCCTTGTGCCCAACCTTTCCAAACTTGTAACACTTGATCATATATGCCCCAACATGGCGAGTAAAACAACATTCACACAAAGGAAGTGATCCAGAAGATACCTTTCCATTAGTGGGAGCGGTAACCATGGCTCACGCGTTCCCTTGCTTTTGGCTATTCTACAAAGTTTGACGTGAGTTGTCCCTATGATTGCCCTTACCACTACTATTCCTACTTTGAAGGCTCTCCTACTTTTGCTTCTTTCCTTCCAGAATTCTTTCATCTCTATCTTGTATTTTCTGATCCATTAACTTATGAGCCATACGCACAACTTCGTTCAGGTTAGCAGGCCTAGAAGAAGTAACTTCACCATTGATGTTATCAGTCAATCCCTGGATGTAAGCATCAACTTTCACTCTTACTGGTTCAACCATTCTCGGACACATCAATGCTAACTCGTTAAACCTTTAAGTATAAGCCACAATGTTATACTCCTTAACCTTCAAGTTCCATAATTCGTGTTTCATTCGTTGAATTTCTTCTATTAGACAAAACTCAGCAGTCATCAGTTGCTTCATCTTAGTCCAAGGCATTTGGTTTACAATCTCCAAACCCATGGTTGCAACCTTAGCATTCCACAAAGTTAAAGCAGGTCCTTGCAGTGTTGCAGCAGCAAATTTAACCTTCTTACCCTCTGCACATTCACTGATTCCAAAAAACACTCTTAGTTTTCTTGAACCACCCTCTTAATTCAATGGCTCCCTCGGTACCATGAAAAGTAATAGGATCGCACTTCATAAACCCAACAAAAGTGCACTCACGAACAACAGGTACAACATCTTGACCCCTAACTGATCCAGATCCTCTAGCATCATTTCCAGCATTTGCATGTCTAGCTCGCTCAGCAGCGACAACATCGACACTTTCCTTGGTCATTCGGCGAATAGCGGCTTGAGTCAAAGGTGCAGACTTTGGAGGCATGATTCTGTCACGTCACACAAAGTTCAATCTAATAAGCATTCATTACATGACAACTTATAACATGGTACAATGACAAATTAATCACAACAACAGTCACACAACATCAAGTAGTAATCAAAAGATAGTCATTCATTTTTCATCACAAAGAGTTAATACATAGTTGCATTGTTTCATGAAATGATACAAATCATTACAACCAATAGAACTAATTCTACTAACTCAGAATTCAGTTTAGTGATTACATAATAAAGATACTATAATTGAAATCAAACTACTAAGCATCATGAGAGATCCTCGTGGCTCAAATGAAGGACTCTTCTTATCTTTAATCAGAACATTGATAGCTTCATTCGGTCTTTCTTCAAAGACAAATCCTCTATGAATCATCTCTTAATAGAACTCATGTTGGATCCCTTACTGAATAGATCTTGAACCTTTAGCTTGAAAAGGGTTTGTTACTTTAGATAAATCCAAAGCAACAATAATGAAACACTGATTGAATACTATTGATTATGCGGAAACTAATCAACAATGCTAAGAAGAACAGTATTAAGAAACACAAAAGATCTTCTATTAAACACACACTTTATATTATAACTTGAATCGTACTAGGTTACAAGCTATAACTGCTAATTGATCTTTATTGATCTATATCTATTAACTATGCCTAGGATTCCTTTTATACACCAAGGAAAACCCTAATGGGCTTACAAAATGCATGAGGAGATAATGCATATCTATTCCTATAATAACTCATGCATATCTCCTAACAGCACTAACTATTATATGCTAGCAGTGTAACACCCCCAAATAGGGTCGCAGCGGAATAAGGGTCCGAGGCGTGTTACTTCTCAGATCAAAAACACAAGATAATATAAGAACGACCAAAAATTCGTTTAAAACTGATACATTAGATTTAATAAAGTATGTGTTACAAAAGCCTGAAGCTTTTGTTTACTTGTTATTATTACAAAGATTTCCAGCCCATAACAGATATACAAAATGTAATGCGACTAAATCTTTAATGCATGACTTCAAATTATAACCACCAATGTATCCTTCGCCACCCTGTGCTAATGACCTCCTGAAAAACATTGCATTTAAACGTCAACATAAAGTTGGTGAATTTCATAGGTTTATGTAAATGTATATGCAGGACCGCAAGACTTTCCCCGTGATAATGCAACAGATGCAGACATCACAAAATGTAATTACTTTTGCTAAGCATGACACCGAAGCTCGACATAAATGAATACATATATATAAATAATTGCCTAAACATTGCCCCGTGATGATGTTCAACCGTAACACCAAAACCACATGATATACGTTCGTTTCCAGTGATAGCTAGTCACCCGAACGGGGAGGTCAATCCCAAATATATCTATCTATAATCATTTTCGCGCATCAGAAACACATTCCAGTAATTGACATTCATGACTCCAGGCATGTGGGTTATTGCTACTTAGCAAAACAGTAATCCCCATGATAAAATGCACACTTGCGTCCAATTTGTAAAACATGCATATGTTTCTCACCCAAAAAACTTGTAAATTAATAATTGTAAAACATGGGGCTATGAACTCACCTTGAGTGAGTAAATTGATAATAAAATATCCCAAGTATAAAAACGCGTCACGCTAACGCCCGAATGCAACCTAGATATTATAGGTCGAATCAGTATTCAAGTACGTTGTCTAACAACTACCATAATACTCCTATATAGTTATCATCAGTACTTATCATTCGGTGCTATCATAATTTTAAAGGTCATGACATGAACTTACCAGGAACAATCTCTTTTCTTCTCTTTTCTAGTTTCTTGCTTTGATTCGTGGTTCGGGTTATGAAGTGAAAGTGTACATCGGGAACCTACACCTAGTAATATAGCACTTAAATAACTAATAACATATATAATCTATATAGCTATATCACCATCTATTTGTTTAAGTGAAATCGTAATTATAAAGTAAAAACGTTTATAATTACGCCTTTAGTAAAAATGACATAACTTTGTCGTTTTAAGCCCGTTTCTCGCGTTTCTTACGCCCACGCTTTCGTATTAAGACGAGTGATTATAAAATCATATTTTCAGGTTTTTGAGATTCTGTAATGAATAGTGTTTTTACTGTTCATAACAGCTATATAATCGTTTTTATACTTTTAATTAACGTAAAACCCGTTTTTGTCGTATCTTATTCGTTATAGCTCCGTTTTTAGCGATTCTTTCGAACACGTTCTCGTAATTGAAAGTTTTATCATATTATTGATGTTTACAAAGTATAAGTTACTGCCATGAATAGTAATTTTTATAAAATTTGTTTTATAAAGTATTTAGCGTCGTAAACTCGTAACTAGTGTATCTTCTTCGTTATAAATCCGATTTTTGAGTTTCTTATCATTTTGGAATCCTCATGAGATGTACTATCTTTATAAAACATAATATGGCTGCTTCCAAATTCGAATCAAAACAGAAGGTTTGAGGTTTTGTGATTTAGACATGTTTTAAGCTTGATTTTTGTACCATTAAGCTTCAACACCTTATTACAACTACTTCACAACATTTCTATCTTATGTTTTACATATATAAAGTCCATTAGATCATGCTTTGCTCAAGTGTGTTCAAGATAACAAGTTTAACTACCATTTTCACTTGTAACTCATAAGTTAACATTAGAAACCCTAATTTGCTCATAAACATGTTCATACTTAACCAACATGTTAGAACACTTATACATCCCTTTTAACATGATATTACCATTCATATGACATGTAAATAAGTCCATATAACATTAATCATAAGTAAATATCCATTTTACATATTCAAAAGTACCCTAAATGGTGATTTAGCTAAATATAACATATGAACACATAAAATCTTAGTTATGAAAAGATAAAGGTTTGAAGAGGACCTTATGATGAACAATGATGATAGAAAACACAATCTACACCCTTGTTTAGCTTAAAAACCAAAGCTAGCACACTTGAAAACCCTAATTTTCTTTGAAAACCCTAATTACCTTTTCTTGCTTCCTTGCTTGCAAATGCTTAACCAAGTCTTGGATCCTTCTTAGAATACCTTAAATATGATGTGTGTGATCAAACTATGGATTTGTTTTGGGTAGGTTTTTGAGCCGTGGGTTTAAGAGAGAACAAGGAAGGGATTTTTGTGATTTCTTTGTAATGAAATGGAAAGTATAAGCTTTTCTATCACAAGTGCACCCTTATTTATACTACTAGGAAGATATTTTAGTGTCTAGTTGATGTAGGCAAGGTGGCAAAGCTTCTTGAAGAAGATTGGATGACATGAGAATAAGATAGGCTTATTTAGAGCTTATCTTGGTCTAGTCATTTAGGGCAAGTGACATGCACTTAGATATTTGTTGGTCCTATCTTTACCAAATTAGGCCACATATTCATATATGGGATGATATTTTGATTATTTTTTGTATTGGGTATAATCGTGGGTATTTGTTTAAGCGTAGTTAGGTTTTGGTGCTTTCGGGAATGCCGAAACGCATTTTATCGCGAAATGTAAGCATTTTACGTAACCAATAAAAATAAGATGAACAAAGTTGATAATTATCCTCTTAATAATCATATAACACTTGCTTGATGTAAACGTTTAATCGTTTAATGCCCGTTTACATTGAAGGATCATTTTTAGTGTACGCGATTTAGCTTAACGATTACGATTTAAGAGCAAAATTACATAATGTCGTACAATGACCTAAAACACGAGGTGTTATAATATATGTATATATATATATGTATATATATATATATGTATATATATATATGTATATATATATATATATATATATATATATATATATATATATATATATATATATATATATATATATATATATATATATATGTATGTATATGTATATATATGTATATATTTATATGTATATATATATATATATGTATATATATGTATATATATATATATATATATATATATATATATATATATATATATATATTCTATTATATATTTATATTATATAAGTATGTATTTGATATATATAATATGTATGTATATGTATATATTTGTATATATGGTATATGTTATATATATGTATTTATGTACTATGTATTTATATGTATATATTATAATACTATTATATTTATATTATATATATTTATATTATATATTATATATATTTATAATATATATAGTATGTATATGTATATAGGTATATATAATGTATATGTTTATGTATTATATATGTATATGTATATGTATATATATCTATACATACCAATATATATATATATATACATAGTTTTATGTATTTTTTTTATTATCTATACATACATACTGATTTATATATATTTATATTTTACATATATTTATTATATACATACATATAGATATATATTCTATAATTGTATGTTAGATATATATATAGTTATATTATATAAATCTTTTATATATATATATTTAACATACATGTATATATATACATACATGTAATATATACATTACATACAATTGTATTACATACATACATGTATTTATTTACTTACATTCATGTATATACATATCCATTCATGTATTTTACTTACATACTTGTATATACATTCATACATGTATTATACATGTAATATGTATATACATGTATATTTGTTATATGTGTTATATATGTAATATATATATATTTATATATATGTTCATATATATATATGTATTTTATATTATATATGTATATATATATATATATGTATATATATATATATATATATATATATATATATATATATATATATATATATATCTATAACTTATATATGGGGCTAACTATGAGTGTGTAAATATAAATTAGTGACTGGATGCCACCTCAATGATGACATGGCACCTATGATTAATTAATTTTCAAAATTAGGCCAAAAATCAATTCATGGTAAGGTTTGAACTTGTGTGACTATGCTTTTTTATTCAAACACCTTTAACCAACTGAGCCAAGCCACTATTTGTATTTTTTTTTATCTAAAACTATAATAATATCTCCTAAAAAAACATATTGATATCTTTTAATTTTTAAAAATATATATCAAAGATATACTCCTAATAAAAACCAGATATCTTTTGATTTTAAAAAATATATCAAGATATACTCCTTAATAAGATAACAGAATAACAACGTACTCTAGCCTAGATCAAAATCATACATACGAGTTTCAGGTTTTATGGGATCTAATTAAACATTAAGGTTTGTGTTTCTTAATTTTCTTACTGATTGGCTTTTTCTTTTAATTTGAATATTTTTATAGATCTTCGTGGACATTGCAACTAAAACCGTAGACCCTAATATGGAATAAGGTAATTTTTTACGTTTTTATTTGTTATTTTGTTCATTGTAGACATGAATTTTCCTAAATTATGTTTTTTTTACAATTATTGTTCTTGATCACTAGGTAAGCATTCTCTAATTTTCAGGTGTTTGAATAATATGTATTTCTTATGACCACATGGTATTTGCATTCATCAACAACAACCACTAAAGAAGTCCAAGAAGCATATATAAGTTAGTATTAAACCAAGACTCTCATATGTGAAAGATCCAACGCATGCATATTGGTTTTTTCTCATATGTGACAAGTTTCTTTCGTGTTAATGTAATTCTAAAGGGCTAATAAGACATTTAAAACCACAAGTCTGCACGTTAGTTACTTCTTGAATCACTAGATTTTCCACATATATAATTCTTCAATTCTTGTTTATTTTATTATTTATGATCTTACATTGTGATTTTTGGTGAATAAGTAATAATATCATGTATACAAAAATACTTGCTCTATGGATCATTTAAAAAAAAAGGATGAAGGATAAGAGTAAATTATTGGTCCGGATATGTTTTTTTATTATTTTTAAACTACTTGCTTGTGTGTGTGTAATAATGTGACTCGTGGTTAAAATATTGATATGTTGTTCTAAGGGTTCCTGTTCAGAATGAGTCTCAATTATCATCAATGTAATTTCTCAGCCTATCGGGGCTGGTAACTCTTGAAAACAAACGTAATACCACTCAATTGGTTTCTCAGAGTTATTATTCTTTTGAAAATAATTCACGCATCAATCAGAGATTTTAAGTTAATCCATAATTCCATAACCTTTTGACAAAACCCTAATATCATTCAACAGAAGATACATATTATTATCATCATGGTACGTTTTTTATTGTCACTAATGTTCGTTAACAGTTTTTTTTATTTGTACTGAATACTTCATAAATTATCAGGTAGTGATTGTAACTATTATAGGTTTAAAAGGTTTGGCCCAACATGTTAAGTTTGTACTCTTATGTTTTATGATTCTATATGCTTTGCTAAATATGTATGCCTTCACTTCAATTCTTAGTGCATCATGTAGGCAAGAGTACTTTTGTTAAGAGGCATCTCACCGGTGAATTTGAAAAGTATGAACGTATGTTCCTGTTATGTCCATCCGTTACAAGATAATTTTATTTTTGCATGTTCTACATATAGTTAATTAGTTATTGCTTTTTCTCATTTGATATCTTTTTATACTATGTTCATCTTCAGGCATGTCTCCTTCCTACGCCAAAGGGGAAATCTTGTGGTAATTATGCCAGATCAAACTCTTCGAAACCTTAATAAAATGCAGGTATTTGTGGTTATATTTACACATCATTGTTCTCATTATTGTTTTATTTATTCTTATGCTTCGTCATTATTCTGAAGTTGTGGCTTACAGGTAGTAGAGGTTACTGATTCTTGGAAATTATGGATTTCTTTACGTCTTTTATGTGAACATCACAGTCAGCTCTCAGTTGCCCTCGATGTTCAGTGAGTATTCAAAGTTTTTCTCAACAATATATAAGTCAATCATACTTAATAATACTATTTCTACGTTGAAATAATCTTTTTTATCATTATCGATTTTAAGTTATGTATGTGACTGGCAGGTCTTCACTACCTTTAATAAGTTTAATCGGGCGATGGTATGACGAGCTTGTCAAAGCAGCCATTGTTCATACTGAAGTAAGCATGATCAAACAATTTTCATTTTTTTATACTTTATGATAAGTTAATTCTTATATTCGACATTTACACTTTCCCTAACCATTTCAGTGTTACTTAAGAGATACATGGGGCTACCCATGTCTATCTAAGTGTCATCCGAACTTGTTGAGCGGTTTCTTTAACTATTCAATACAGGTATATTAATAGTTTTGGTTCCAATGTATTGTTGAATAGTCGAATATCCATGATCTTTCCTTTTTCTGGTGTTATCTCGAATGCACCAACAATAATTAGCCACCCTTGAAATATTTTCAGGTAGTTCTTTCTAGGAAACCTGTGCAGAGCGTCCCTGCTCTGGTTATCTAACGTAAAGAAGAATCCAAATGTTAAGCTTTACGGGTATAATCTTTAAGAACCAGTTAACATCATAGGGTTAAGATTTGAATGGATACGAATGGTCATATTGATTAGAACCAATGTGTTTTATATGTTTTTTTGTGTGTGACTGTTATCATTTATCAGTCTATGTTTTGGTGTGGTTGGAATTAATTTATGTTTTTGAGTGTAATGACATGAAGCTTGGTCGTATTCGCGTGTTAACTGTGGTGTAGAATTTTTCATTGTTAGGTGTTAACGGTTTTGAATGGTTATGATGGTCATTTGACTGTTTTTTTATAGGATGTTGTTATATCATTGTCTAAGTTCTGTTATTTTTTCAACTGTGATTAATGTTTTTGAATGCAATTCATATGCATCATCATTTTTCAACTGTTATATTCTTTTAAGAAACAGGTCAAGGATCTGGTATGGATGCACGTGCTCTTTTATAAGAGCTGTGAAGGCCGGAATATTGTTGCCCATTTGCTGAACAAGGTATCAGTTTTTTCCATGTGATGTAGCTAGTTATACTCCTTAGTTAAGTCATGACACTTCGATTATTTCGTCCAGATTATTTTAGCTGAAGGATCGACCTATTTCCAACACGTCGATGATCATACGAGTACCAAGGTTATTACCTCTCCTGTTAACTTTGGTGTTATTGTTTCTAAATATTGATGCTTTGATTATGTTCAACTCATTACTATTAAAGGAAAGATCGTAGTTAAAAGAGAAGATATTAAAGCCATTAGCAAGGTAATTACATTTCCCACTTTGGTGTTTTTATTTTTAAGCACACCAGAAGGGGTATATATACTGAAAATAAAGTTAAAGTTTATTCTTATGAAAAAGGAAAAGTAGGCAATGAGAATATCATGTGCCTCAACAAGTATGTTCGTTCATGCTTTACATGGTAATTCTACTCTGAGTTAGAATTTCATCTTTATGTTTTTATACATGTGAAAGTTCAGTTAGCATGCTAGATTCTGCACAATGCTTTCATAAATTCTGTGCTAATCAGTGGTAGGTTTTTTCATCTTTCTTCTTTGCTGGCTTCCACTGATTTGGATGTGGTTGAAGCATGTCTCCAAACTCTCTCAGCTTTCTTAAGGAAACACATTATAAGAGATGCATCTATAAGTTCAAAGCTATTTGCTTTTGCACAAGGTTGGGGGAAGGATGAAAGACTTGGATTGGTTGCATGTACCACAGAGAATGTATATGATCCAGTAGCTCTTGAGTTGGACAGCACCCTACATGTTAAGTTTTATGCAGGCAACGAGTCACTAAAAGAAAACCCTGATGAACATGCAACCCAAGATTTACAGATAATCCATATGCCTGAAATCAATACTTACGAAGAGACTTACCTTGAACTTCTGCACAAGTTAGTTGAAGAAGTATAATATTAGTAAGTACACACTTACTCTTTACAGATATGTATCCTTTTGTAAAGATTTGTTATGGTGCGAAGTTGACTAAACTTATGATAGCTTTATGTATTATCTTAAGGTCCCTAATTGTTCGGATACATTGTGTTTAGTTTCTCTAAATTATTATACAATCCCTTACCCGTACTCCTGGATAATGAATGGGGTTCTAAGCAAGTACTAAAGGATGAAGAGGCTTTATGCTTGGATGCGACCGATTGTGGGAATGTTGCAAGGTTTATAAACCACAGGTATGTAAAATATTTATGTATATTTTCTATGCTAAAAAGGACCTATACTTTGAAATCTTTAGTTTAGTATATTGGAGACAATTGTATGTTCCTTCAGCTTCTTGACAGTAACTTGTTATATTGTGTTTGTGTGAATATAGATGCTTTGATTCAAATTTGATAGATATTCCTGTTGAAGTAGAAACACCCGATAGTCGTCCAAGTTCATGAGAGATGCTTCCTTGAATGCTGTTTTCAAAAGTGAAAACTCACGAAGGAAGTTAAGGTTACCTACATGAGGAGACAAGGAACCTTTTAGCCCCTGTGAAATCAGTTGTATAGCATTCACCCTTCTATGTCTCTTCCCACATGAAACAACAGTCCAATCACAGAAATGCAAAGAAGCGTTCCATTTGTTTAGAGCTCCATATGGATCTCGATTTATCATCTACTTGAACGACAACAATGCCAGATGATCAGATTCACTTCCACCATAGGAGGCAGAAATGGCAACAAAAAAACTAGAAAAGAAGAAAACGATACTAAAGGAAAATGATAAGAAAACTGACAGGTTTGAGTTCATTTTTGGAACTAAGTTTAGGATTACAAGGACAGATGGTAGTGTGTGATATCGATAGATAATTACTTGACTATATACACACAACATGTAGACATCCATCATGACATGTACAATCTTCAGTATGAAATAAGAATGTTATCAACTTTATATTAATCTACAATTTGTTCATTTGGTTTCTTTTGACGATTAGTGCAAAGTTAAAGATAACTTAAGAACAAAAGGCAATTGATATAATTTCTGTGTTGAAATATGTCACAACGTACCTTTTTTAATCTACAAATACAAAATAACTAAATTTGTAGATTGTCATGCTATATTTGTGGCAAGTTTGTGTACGCATATGTTGGTTTTTTTCAGTCATTTGCAGGTTGATTGTATTCCATTCACCTTAAAACCACATGCACGTCTCTTTAAAACTCACACACACAGCTATATATATCATAATGTGAACATTTTTTATAAAAAAAAGAGGAATGAATATTGTATGTTTAAAAAAAACGACAACCATTAGAACTAAAAGGAAAAATTCTCTCAAAAAAATATGAACCAAACCCAAGTGTCGGCCAGGTTATGTAACTAAGCTTATTCGCATACCATTATTAAACAGTTCATTTGAATTTAAACAGAATAAACAATGGGAACTCGACTGTGTTCATGCTCTAGCATGTCGAGTCTTGCTTTGTTTAGCAAGACATGACACAATTGCACACATATTAACAAAACTTCAGGTGTAATTTAATCTACATATGATGTCTCTGATTCTATGGGTTCATTTTTTATGTTCTTTTTTTTAGGTTGGATTAGCTGCTGCTAATCCAACCGGTGGTGTTGGCTATCATCACATGTCATTGTGATTGGGAAAAGGAGGTAAGCTAATTCGCCACACCGTTTATCCATAAGTTTTTTGACAATATTGCAAAATAAACCTCTATAACGATTATAACCAAATATATGGTAAAAAAATTGGCAAGAATAAATAGCGTGTACGCATGTAAAGAAATGGGTAGTTCTGCATTAAAGAGGACAAGTTCCTATCTCGATCGGTTTAGATACCAAAAACTTGGTACCGATGGCTTCAATTCTTTCTGATCCTTGATGTCCCACTTTTGTCTCAGATTATAAATTTTGATTTATCTACAGTTATTTAGATATAAACATAGCAGGTTGGGAAATTTTGCAATGAAAAGCTATTAGGCTACTTTGTTATATTTCTAATCAAAAACAGAAAACAAAAAATTTAGGATTTTGAAACTGTAATGACACGATATTGATCGGACCAAAACAGACCGATCCAGACCTAACAGAACCATTTAATATTGACCGGACCAAAATACACCACCCAACCCAACCGCAACTAGGGAGGAGGGGGACGCCAAACAGGGGTCCACATTGTACTGTTTGCTGAGCAGACAATCCGTCTTTTTTTTATAAAAGAAAAAGGAAGGAATTCTCACGAAAGGAATTATCTCGGCAGGTTTAGTAGGAATGAAGGAGGCAGGAAGCTACCGCTTTTAGAATGGTTGTTTATCCTTCACTTTTTTTAGAGCGTATCGCTATTCAAAAAAAAGTTTATGTGTATTTCTTTCTTTATCTTCATTAGAGGAACCACAATCCAAGTGGTGGTGTTGGCTATCATCACATGTCATTGTGATTGGGAAAAGGAGGTAAGCTAATTCGCCACACCGTTTATCCATAAGTTTTTTGACAATATTGCAAAATAAACCTCTATAACGATTATAACCAAATATATGGTAAAAAAACTGGCAAGAATAAATAGCGTGTACGCATGTTAGTAATGGGTATAGTTCTGATTACAGAATGACAAAGTTCCTATCTAGATCGTTTTTTTAGATACTAAAACTTGGTACCGATGACTTCAATTCTTTCTGATCCTTGATGTCCCACTTTTGTCTCAGATTATAAATTTAGATTTATCTACAATTATTTAGATATAAACATAGCAGGTTGGGAAATTTTGCAATGAAAAGCTATTAGGCTACTTTGTTATATTTCTAATCAAAAACAGAAAACAAAAAATTTAGGATTTTGAAACTGTAATGACACGATATTGATCGGACCAAAACAGACCGATCCAGACCTAACAGAACCATTTAATATTGACCGGACCAAAATACACCACCCAGAACTAACTGAACCGTTTTGATCCATTCATGGCGAACTGAAATTGACAATCGCAGTTATTAACACAAACTCACACAAACCTTTTCTCAAAAAAAATTACTGAAGCAAACCCGCCCGTCGGGCGGGTTATGTAACTAGTATATATATATATATATATATATATATATATATATATATCTATATATATATATATATATATATATATATATATATATATATATATATATATATATATATATATATATATATATATATATATATATGTATATATATGTATGTATGTATATATATATATTATTATATTTATATATATATATTAGGATAAATAGATTATATATATATATATATATATATATATATTTAATCTATGTATTCTTATTATATACTATATATATGTATAATATTTATATGTATGTATATATATATTATATATATATATATGTTCTATATCTTCTGTATGTATATATATATATATATATATATATATATATATATATATATATATTAGCAATTACAATAACGGGGAACAAGGACATGATCTATTTCTATATAGATTCATACTCTCTAAAATATTTCTTATCTTCCATCTTTATTTATTGGTTTCAATGGTGAAGTGAAAGTAGTTCTTGGTCACTGACACATAGTGGTTGCAACTCCCCCTAGGTGTATGCTCCCCCTTGTTTGGGGCACCAAGAAATCAAGCTATAGAAGTGTGCTACAAAAGAAAAAATTAGTAGAAAAGTGCACAAATATATATACCAACAATGATAGCTAAATATATATAGCAATACACTAACGGGGAACAAGACATGCATGTCTTAGATATATGCACTCTAAACTATGACATTTTAAAAGAAAAATTAAAACCTAGACACACGACGTATACTTAAGACATGAGAATGTTTAGGAACCAATGATAAGGTTCGACCGACACATGCTTAAGACATGACCAACACCCTTCGGTATAATACCGACTTTAATAAACGAGAACAAAATTCGTTTATTGATTGACACACTATTATTATGAGAATGACTTCTTCCAAGATGTCATTTGGATAAGGAGTATTAACGTATTTTGATCAAAACCTTCCTTATGGTATCTCTATCTAACCAGGATGATGATGTGGATTTGAATAGACTAAGGGTTGTATTGAGAGATTCCTAAATCCTCAAGGTTTCTTTGTTAAGCATTATGTATGCTTTTCATGTTTGGGGTGTTTAAGGATAAACATCATCGTAAGACTTTAGGTCAAACTAAATGTTGATGATAAGGATGATTTGTTAAGGAAACATACACAAAGAAGGATGAGCGTGAATGGAAGGGGAAGGTGTTGACTATAGGTTTGTTGGGTGTTTTGTTGGTTGTTAATGTTGACGAACAAAGGTGAAAATGTGAAATGAGGTAGTAGTTCTTTCATGGTGAAAGAAAAATGAAAGACACGACAGTGTGATGACTCAACAACACTTGAAGATTGAATATCTTCTTTGTGTTCTTCACTTTCTAGAAAGTGGAAATGATTGGATGATAAGACGCATTTCATTACAAAATTCACTTGAGTTTTGACAACATAGGCACAAATGCTTATGAGTGTGAGGATATGAGGATGTGACGCATTTCATTACGAAATTCACTTGTGGGGAATGGTTACATGGTGAATCTTCTTGTGAAGATGACTAGGTGGATGACTCGAGATTGGTAGTGGTAAGGATGACTCGGTTTTACATTGTTGGTTTCTAGTGAATAAGAATCACATATGTGAGTTCTTGAGAGTATTTGGTTAAAGGATATATGTGAACAGGTGTGTTTTCCCTTCCCTTTTAATTCGTGCTCACCCAGACATAAATTGTGGAATAAAAAGAATAATTGAAGAAAAATAAAGACGGAAGCGATGAGCTTGACAATGTCATGATGGATGACGGTTAGCATATGATGAACTTCATCTATGAAGTTATGTAGATCTTCTCGAGTATTGTGAATGTTCATAGAGCAATCACACGACGAGGTACGAGGTTGTCTTAAAGGTGGTAGCGGAAATGTAGACGGAAGATATTAACCATCTATATGATAATAGAGGCATGATTAAGGTTTTTGTGAAACGACTTAGACATGAACAATGAGTAACATTTTAATTTGCATTTTGCGAATTAAAAATGCTTAAACATTTCGGATGAAATGATTAAGTTGTCGAGATTTATCCGAATGTATTTAATAGTAACAAGACTATTAAAATGAGAATGACACATTTATGAGATTTGTTTCATCATTCCTAGAACTAGACTTAAAAAGATTCACGTTTGAGTGGTTTGGTGAGGATACGGGCGATGTTGTCTTCCGAAGAAATATTTCGATGAAGATATTTCCTTTTGGACATTGTCACAAAGGAAATGATGACGAATTATGATGAGTTTTCTATTCTAAGATCGATGGATAATGTTTGATCCTCATTGTGTATGAGGTGAGCATGACGATAAACCATCATAACATTCCCAAGGGGATGGAAAGGACTAACGGAAGTGAAAGTACTTAGTCTTAAGGTGTGTATGTTAAAGAGGCTACAAATCACTTATGTAGAAACGTAAGACCTTTACACCCATAGGTTGATGTACGCTTTTAGCCTTTAGAAAGAGCATTTTAACATATGTTGTTAAAAGGCTTGAATATAAACTTTCGGATATGACCTTTAACGTTTGCGATGGCAAGTTAAAGATACTTTAATATTTCGATGAAATATTAAGTTTCAAACCAACTTGGAGGAGCTATTAGATATGATCTACACTTTTCCCTTGACGAAAGAGTATACTATATAGAAAATGCGAGATGATGATAAGGGAAATATGTGGTAAAGATCTAGACAGATATCATACAATTTAACAACTCTTTGACTTTTTAGATTTGTGACACGTACGCGAAGAAACATAAACAAATGTGAGAAAAATATATACTAATGTATAGGACATATAGATATAGCATGCAGAGTTTATCTATGCCTGCATCAACACATTTAGTGTAGTGTGTACAATTTAAAACGCAAGTCATGTCAAATGCGCATACAAAACCCTGATAATTATAAATGTAAAACATGTTTAGCATTTAGCATTTAGGACATATGTCGTTTAGATAAACCAAAAAATATTTAATCTAAATTGCTAGAAAAACAAATGCCTTTATAGTGGACATGCATTTTAATATCTAGCAATTAAACGTATGAGGACAATCAAGACCAAAGACATATAATTGCATTACTGTGAACAAGTAATCATCTTGAAAACATTAAATCACATATGTAGGTGCATTGTGTATAGATTGACTAAGTAGGAAGCTTAATTTCTATGTGCTTATGTGTACTGCTATAATATACAAAGTCTAATCGATGTAGATATCATTAGGTCATGTTTAGGAAGAACCATTTAAACAAATTAAGAGAATGAATATGAGACTATCACTAAGTGGTGCCTCAATTCATGCTAAAACATGACATTTTTTATGGGTTATACAACGAACCCAACAACTTTACTCTTAGGAAGTAATTCACCGTTGGTCAAATTTGAATTTCTATTGTAATCAGATTCTCAGTATTTTATTCTCATGTTAGACAAAATAGAGTTCTTATATTTGCCTAATGAAGTGTAACAAAGATAAAAATTTGTATTATGTTTTCATAGAGGGCCTAACATGACTCAACTAACAAACTTTAATTCATGTTCGCATAATCCTAATCAAGCTGTGTGGAATTCACATAAAAAATAAAGCAAGATGTTTTAATCCTTTTGTTCAAGATCTATAGTTTGTTTGGTTTCAGATACATATTGCTTTAATTTAATGGATTGTCTTAATCTAGTCATCTAACATGTGTAGTTTTGTCACACGAGATATTTACGTGTTTTGGTTTTCAAAGCCAAGAGATGTGCTTATTTGTGACAATGACAAATATGTTATATTGAGAGTGTTTTAAGAATTCTCCATTTCATGTCATGTGAAATGAATATCATCAATATTATTTATCTTAATTGAGTTTGTGATTCTTTAATGATAAATAATTGAAAAGAGACATATTTTATTTTTTAAACAAATATGCTTTTCTAAAATTATTATTCTTATCAATGTCGTATATTATAATTAAATAAGTATTTGAATAAATGTATTTTTACTTGTTTATGCATTGACACATATTTTGATAGGTTATTTTTCAATCCTAATAACTTATATTTTTTAAATTATATGTAGTGTATTTTCTTGTAACACAACTATTTATGCTGCGAAGAAAATAAAATGCATACGATATATATTATCCTTTATCAATCGTTTAATATGATAAGTCCATAAAATCATTAAACATAATGTTTCCCAAACATCATGTTATCCTAGGTGAATAAACAAGAATATTATTCTTATTTAAGAATTTAGTTAAGAGTGAATTTTAGCTTTGAGTTGTGCTTTTATGTTGTATGAGCAAAGTTTACATATATTGTTAGTTTGCTCAGGTTTGGTTTTTCGTAAATGACACATTTACCAATTGCATTGCAATGTAAATTGCTTGAATATTTCGGACGAAACATCCAAGTCGTCAATCCTAATTCATTGTGTATTTTATGTATGTATTAAACATATTAGTATAATATTTGGAACACAACCATTGGACAAGTAGACTCAATATGGCATCATCAACACAAGTGTGAGTTATGATCCGATGCATATTCTTTTCATCTAGAAAAGGATGTAATTATTTTCATATCAATCAAGTGTGATTGAGTTATGTAGATCCAAGATGAAATCTATTGTTATAAAATTTTGATATACATCTTGAAACTAAAACAAATAAAATCCTAATTCATGTCCGATAACACGAAAACTTTCAATTAATTCAATAAAATATCAATCATAATTTGAATGAATGAATTGATATATTCTCGAAATCTTTCTTGACCCTCACGAACAATCATTTAAAAAAAAATAGATAAATAATTAAATAGTTGTTCCCATTAATCCAATATTAAGTAGGTGAGGTATTGATGAATAAATATAAGTTAAAAATCTTATTCCAAGATTGTCGTAAATTATTACATTTACGCGAAAAACTATTTGTTGTTATGTATAATATACATAGTTTTTGACATTTTATGAGTATATAAATGAGTTTTCTAACCATTTTTATACAACACACATCTTTTGTAAATTACTATATGTTAAAAAAATATAATTATGTGTGTATGTTAGAACCATGCAAGCACAAGCATTTTCTTTTTCTTAGTTACTAATGTATTAATACAATCTTTTCTTTTGTTTAACCAACCCAAGGTCAAACAAAGCAAGTTGAAAATATTTAAATGTGTTGATGAAAATAGGTTAAATCGTTAAAAATATTTAAGTGACTAGTTTAACAACATTTAAAACTATACATGACAAGTTATTGACTGCTTATTCCAAAGTATATTCCCCTACTCGAAAAGATTTACAAAATGTTTATGTAACATTTGTAAATTAAATGATCTATGCCTATATGTAATGCAAGAACAATTTCGCAATCTTAATGCAAGAAATCTAGCATAAGTTCTAGGTAGGCATAATCCGAAAAACTATCTACAAACGAATAGTGTACATGGCACATGAGCTTAGATATCCAATTACTCATAAACAAAATCAACAATCATTTAATTATTTCAAATTAAACAAACCTTAAGACACAAAGAAGTGCACATAATCACATAGCATCACACATAAGAGTGCTTGTTGTCGTTTTGTGTATTAGATACAACAATGTATACTTAGCTCGGTTTTGTTTGAAAACGAATTAGTTTCCTTCCCATTTCAAAACAACTTTAAGGTTTTTAAACACGAAAATTTGGTTTTCAAGAAATGACCCACAAACTTAAATAAAAAACTTATAAAAACTTGGTTTTGATCTATAAACGCACACAAACTCACACAATCACCCCATGGCGACTGATACCAATTGATGATATACACAAAATAAGTGTCACACCCCGACAATGGCGGAAACTCAGGAATGCAACATAATGATCAATCATAACACAAGATACAAAATAGAGAAAACTACATTGCATAAACTCCAAGTGCTATGAAGACCATCAACCTTGAACAAACTCAAGTGATGTCCCAAATCGCAACTAAAATCCAAAATCTCTTACAATCATTCATATGCCCACACAGGGGACCATAATCCAAACTTAATCCAAAACATCCAAATACTAGAATCAAACAACAAGCATGCAAGACTTCAAACGAAATTCCACACATGATACTTCTAAGTCTGCTATCAATCACCAAACTACTATTCTTTCACTTCACCTGAAAATGATACTCGAAAACGTCTACAATAATGTTGATGAGCTCGTAGGTTTGACCTTAAACCCAAAAGTTGTGCCAATATTTCAACAGTGGACAATAGTGTTATATGACAGTGAA
>BQNB010099048.1:0-22899 GCA_026074375.1 Tanacetum coccineum
CGAAACACAAGAAAGGAAAGGCAAGCCCTCTCTCATCAGTTGTTAGAAAATATATAAGAAGATAGAAATACTTGTTTTTGTTAACCGAGTCACGAGCTTGACTCGACCCCGAATTAAGTTGTCCATGGGGAAGCAAATGGAAAAGAAAATCTCAATCGGGCTTTCATTAATGTTTGGATAAACATTAAAGCACATGAAAGTTCCATCCCGATGAGATGCCACCGTCTCTAAGTGGAGATGCCGGGGTCAAAGATCGTATCTTCACTCCCAGTGGAGCAAGATAAAAGAGAAACCTCATGGTAGGTGAGAAATGGGAGAAAAGTCCGAATAACAAATGTGAAGGAATCTTCATCTTCAACATTTTGAGAAAGATCAATCTCACTTCCCTCTTGGTCATCATTAAGCTCATTAAAATTATCAATCACGGGAGCATCGGGCTCAAAATGTAAGCAAGTCTCAACATCCGGTGGTTCCGGAGGAGGACGAGAAAATGACGGATTATCAAAATGAAACGACTCATACTCGGGAAGAGAGTAATTAGCATGAGTAGTGGTACTGCCACTTCTCGTCTTTTCCGTTTGATCGCTAAAAGACTCGAATTCGGGTAAAGAATTATCCGAATGAGAAAGAAAAGTATCGGACGAATCACTATCCGTGACTGGAATAGGAGAAGGATTGTCTTTCAAAGATTCGATATTAGTAATAAGACGACTTATTTTCAACAATCTCTCACGAAGGATAACGTCTTGAATTTGAAGTATATCTTCTAAATCAAACTCTTTCTCTTCTTGTTCGACATCATTCACCTCCTCGAAGCTAACGTACTCGACGTCCTCAAAATCATCGTCATCGCTCGAAGTATCATCATCCGGATCGGCTTCAACAATTCCCGGTGGAATTGGAGCAATATGAGCGAGTTCACCGGCGAACTCCTCGAGAATAGGGTCGATCTTAGAAGAATAAACAATCGAAGTATCACGGTTAATCAAAGATTCCACAAGATCGGACTCAACATTAACACGATTATTATCACAATTAGGCACATCACTCGTATCGTCGGAAATACCCTCGAACTCACTTGGGATTGGGACAAGGTTCTCAACACTAGACTTTATTACTTCGTCCGATTCCGTTGCCGGAATAGTGTCGAGATGCTCATCCCCCATTTCGAGAATGATTAGCTCCTGGTATCGTAAGTCGGATGTGATTGATTTAGACATAGAATATCGAGCAATAATATCTCCTGGAGGAATATAATCATCCTCATCATCACAAGTAATAGAAAGCATGTAACGACAGCAGCAGAAAACTTTCATCTTCGTAAGCTTTCTCCTTTTTTCGAACTTCGCTTCCCCATATATTAAAATCTTGCTTAAGTTTTCGAATTCTAATCTCACAATCTCTCTCGTATTCCTCATCAATCTCCTCGCCTTGAAATCTTTTATAACCCAAATCATTTATTATTTCCTTAATCTTGTAATCAACCAATTGCTCCTCATGCCTCATTTCCTCGATACTCATATCCTCTATTTTCTTTCTTCGATCTCTTATTATTTCTTCAAGTTTTCTTCATTTTATTAATGATCTTGTAGAATTCCTTTGAGATCGACGGAGTCTTGCGGGGGTTGTGGTTGGTCAAATTCAGAAGAATCATAACTCGAATTAGGTTCATAGTAAGTTTCATTGATTGGTTGACATTGATAATCAAAATGAGGACCTCCGCAATAAGCACAACAAAGATATTGTTGAGAAAAACTCGGTGAATTTTGTGGATAATAATTATCACTAAAGTTTTGATTGTAACATGGTTCCGGCTCATAGACAAGCGGGACTTGTGATGGACAATCATAACCATAATGAGAATCGTTCCCACACAACTCGCACGAATATGTCTCGAACTGGGGTTGTGGAGGGTGATAAGAAAAATATGGAGAATTATCAACAAAGTTAGGCTTTGAAACATGAGGCAATGAATAGCATGACGGCTCTAAACTTGGTGGAGTTTGTGGTATTTCATTGCATGGTTCCGGTTTAGAAATGATCGGATCTTTTGGTGGACAATTATAACCGAAATGAGCACCTTTACCACAAGATTTACAAATGCATTGTCGACAAAAAATTCCATCTAATGAATCACCGCACTCATAACAACAATTATGGTCAATTTGTGGAGGTTCTTGCGAAGATTTTTCACCGGGGTCTTGATTGACAACGCATGGCTCTCGAAGAGCATTAACAACGTTGGTATTGTCATCGGACGATTCGGAAGTATTTTGAAAGTCTTTGAAAATTCCATTTTCAACACAATACGCAAGCAAATCTTCATCGAATTTCTTTCGTAAAAATGCACATCCACGACAACTCGGACCATCAACCGGGGTTCCACATCTTGCACAACGCGGAGAAGAGTCGGGTACGGGAACAAGAATCTTGTCTTCAAGATTCCCTATTGAACAACATTCTCTAGTGTACAATCTTCCACAAGTCGAGCATTCCTTGATAGCGTAGAGGGATTTTGAACGATGAGACGCCATAAGAATTAAACAATTTAGAGGGTTAAGGAAAAGAATTAAATGGATAAGAAGAAAAAGAAGATTATTTTTGGTTTTTTCGATTCTTTAAACAACATATTTTATTTACGGACAAAACGAGAGACAACTTAAACCAAATAATCAACTCACTTCACGGTAGCTCTCAAAAATTGCTTTTCAAGGTGAGCCGTTCCTCGTAAGTGACACAAATGGCAAGTTTTTGAATCTTTGGTTCGATTTGGGAACTTTTCAAGTTCACCGGAACTTATTTATGATAATACCTCAATGGAAGGTATTATATGTTGGTGTTCTTTTACCAACACCTCTCCCCGGCAGCGGCGCCAAAAATTGATCCGTCCAAATCAACACGTCTAATATATATATGATATATAATATAAGTAATAATAAGGATAGGCCAATTATAGTATAGTATTAGTATTTCCGTCGGGTTAAGAAATTCACTTTTAACCAAAGCGAAATCTCAAAAACCTTCCGGGTCGTTTCCTCGGTGAGAGGTGAATGGAAATCTACGTTCGAGTTGTAATTCGAGCTTGAATAGCATAAAAAAAATTTGGTTTGGTTTTCTAAATCTACTAAAAAGGAAAGCATAAAAAAAAGCTAAACTTTAAGTTTTAAAACTATTTTTAAAGTAAAATTAAACTAATATTAAAAACTTACAAGATTATACTAAAAATGATCTAAAAATATAAATGACTAAAATGCTTGCTAAGTGACATGAAATGTTCATTAAGTGCGGGCTTGGGCTTAGGTTTAACGAATAAAATGAACAAGTTAAAATGAAATGCCTTAAAATGAATGACAATAATTAATTCATTAAAAATAAATGACGGAATGTAAATCGAAAAGACAAAACTTATGACTAAATATTTTTTTAAATCTTTTTAAACCGCACCTAAATTTCAAATCACCTAATCACTTACAAGGCACTTCTAGATATATCAACTACTCATAATGAAATAAATACTAAACCCATTTTAAACATAAAGCTACCACTAAGCATGATCAATAAATCAAAATAATCAACCTAAAAATAAATCAATAAAATAAAAAACTACACTAATTATTTGAAAAGGGAAGGAGTAGAAAAAGAAAACCGAACTGGAGACCCTCATAACGATTACCACCCGATTTATTTAACTTAAAACAATAATTAAATTCGGATCTAGCCAAATAATCCCTTAAGCCTCCGCGCCTATGAGATGACTTGGTACCAAAATTTATCACAATCACACAAACTGTTTAATAAAAGAGATATCAATGTTCAATTTCAAACACTTTCAATCTTTGTTCCTGTTCTCTTCCAACGAGTGTCCGAAAGAAATTTCCCAAGCACAATAAACGAATGGACTGATACAAAGAAAATGGGCTTGTGGACTACATTCAAATTTTACTTTCTGATTAAGTGACAAACTATATCAAACTACATCGAATTCAAATGGCGTTTATGATTTTAGCAAGATATAACTAAACAAGCTATAACCATAACGATAATCATTTCTAACACCAGATCTGATGAACCGAACAAGCACAAAGTGATGAAAACTAATCTAGAAATCATAATTGAATTACACTAAAAAAATACTTTTAAAAACTTATTTTGAGAAAACCAAATTTAATAAGCACTATCTAACTAAATAAGCTCTCGATTATTCAAGGAGGTCACCAAGCCTTATTAAATATGCTGAGTAAACTATACCAGTGGCAACGTTTTACAAATGAATAGAGCTAGTAACACAATAAGCAACTTATTCAAACGAAAATGAAAAGAAAAGTTTTAAACCCAAAATATTTAGATGATTTAAGCTACATCTAAGGTCGAATAAGCTAGAAAAACTTATCCGAATAGAAATAGGCTAAGATAAAACTCAGCTTATTAAATAAGCTAATCGAATAAGAAAAAGAAAGAAAGAGATGCAAGAATAAGCCACAAGAACAAGTGAAACAACACCATCTTCATTTCATATCAATAATCCAAATCGGTTTACAATAAGCTAAGAATATGCGGGTACAAAAATAAGCTGGGACAAAGAAATAAGCCAAAAATTAATTGAGACAACTACTACTTTTTTTAAAAAAAACTACAAATGAAAAAAATGAAAAAGACATGCGTAAAAAAAATCTATACCTACTCCTACACTCTAACAGCCAAAAATGTGGGGGAACAGATCCATTTATAGCCAAAAGTGAGGGGTCATTCTTGTAATTTCGTCCCCATGATTAGATAATGATGAGCCAATCATTGGCTTGTTTTTAGTGTCACACGGATCGAGAGCTGCATAGTGATGATCCTACTGATAAGAGTGAGCCACGTTGTCACTTTATTTCAGCTTTCATTCAAGCAACATTTACGATCGTTAGGATCATTCTTTCAGATAAGAAATGAAATGAAATGAATTTATACTATCCTTGCCATGTGTCATCGTTTCATTCGTCCTCCAAATTGAGTGCTTCATCACATGAGCTCAAATGAATTAATATGTGTGCATGTGACATGACGTCACATGACATCATCCTCACCTCTTTATTTCATTTTTGTACATATATTGTATTTGAGCTTTTGATAGGCTTTTGGGCTGGTCCGGCCCGTTAAGTAGGTTACGGGCTGGCCCAATAAAATTCGAGGGCACCGCTGAACTCGTTTTTTCGTGCTCTTTAAAATCCCGTGCTTGGTTTCATCCGACTTTTTTCTTTATTTTTGTCATTTTATTGAATCCGTACCTGCAATATACAAACACAAAAAACAAGCATATATTTTTCCATTTTAATTATGTTTTGGTCTTTTGAGTTGTTTTTCAAGGTAAAAAGTATTGTATAACAATAGAGAATACCACAAGTTCAACGATATGTTTTCAAGATGGGAGGATCTATAGTATATTTGCTATTGTGTTTAGAAATTTGGTGATTGGGTGCACAATTGTAGAATAGAAACGGCATGATGAGATTGATCAAAGTGGTTTTCTGGAATTGACGCTAAAGTACAGTTCATTACCCTATATGCAACTTTATCATGATTATCTTCTTCAACATCGTTCGGAATGACGGGAGGTTTGGTTTCGGGTGTTGTTTGAGAATTACTTGAGGATGGTGCATCTTGGTCAACTATAATTGATGAAGGTGAACCATTGAGTCCAAGCAAGAACTTGGAGCAATTTTACTTCATTATATACGAGCAACAAACCTTTAGTTGCTGGGATGATCAACACTAGGTGAAGGATTGAGAAATTCATCGAACAACGGTTGAAACAGCATATCCTAGTCAGTTCGCGAAAGGTGTAACAAAGGTGTTGAACGATGGGGTTTGGCCACGAGTCCTGAACTGATTGTTGCAGGACAGTCATTTCATTGAAATGAGGTCCTGAACTGCTGTTTTATGTTAGAAGCCTATCTGCAGTCAGCTCATCAAAGTCAACGTGAATGGTTTCAATTATTCGTCTGGTACGTCTGTTGTAAATCCGGAATGATTTCTTCGTGGGTGCATAGCCAATGAAAATACCTATATCGGCCTTCGGTTGTAACTTGCCCAAGTTCTCGCTATCATTCGTTGTTAGCAGAGTTGTACCAAAACATGAAGATTATGATTAGGTCGGGGAGGTTTGTTGTGAGAGCTCGTTATGGTGTTTTACCGTGTTCGAAGGGTATCATGGAACGATTTTGGGTCTATAACAGGCCTGTGTAGCAACGCTTCGTTCCCGTAGAAAAAGAAAGCTTTTGCATAATTTATTAAACATAGTGCGGGCTGCTTTAATTAGCGTATGATTTCGTCTTTCAAACAACATCGTTTTGCTGTGGAGAGCGGGCAACAGATATTTCATGAGAGATGCCAACCTTCCCATAATATTCACGCAATGTCTGATTAACAAACTCAGTTCCATTATCTGTTCTGATGCGTTGGACGGTTTCCTTAAGTCGTACTTGGATCATCTTCAAAAATGATAATAAAATTTCTGGAGCTTCTCTTTTATTCGCAAGCATTTTACCCATGTAAATCGAGAGTAATCATTGAAAATAACAAGGATGTACTTCTTTTCATTGACACTCGTGACACGCATTGGTCCTCACAAATCCATGTGCAACAGATAGAGTTTTTTTTTATTGGTGTCCTCAGATTAGATAGAGTTTTTCTTGGTTGGTGTCTTCAGATTTAGGTTTGTGAGGTTTCTTCTTGCTTTTGCCCATTGCACATGCAGAACACAGATGGTCCTTTTCAAACTTTAGCTTAGGAAGACCTCGAACAAGACCATGTCTAGCTAAATGGTTGATTGCACCAAAGTTCAGATGAGACAGACGTCGGTGCCATAGCCAGGACTTAGTCTTTGAGGCCTTTGACAAGAGACATATAGGAGAGGACGCCATCATATCTCCAAGAGACAGAGTATACAGATTGTTGCCTCGAGATCCAGTCAATAGATCAACACCTTCTAAATTACGAATGAAGCAGGTGTGTTGACGAAAAGCAACTTCAAGGTTCGAATCACAAAATTGCCCAACGGAGAATAAGTTGTGTCCAAGTCCTTCCACGTAGTAAACCCTTGATATCGTAACATTCCCAATCTGATAATCACCATATCCCAATATCTTTGCCACGTGATCATTTCCGAATTTGATTGTACCCAAAAACTTATTGACGAAATTGGTGAGCTGAGAGCGATCTCCGGTCATATGCTTGGAGCAGCCGGAGTCCAAATACCAGAGAACAATTTGGACGACCTGCATTCATCAAGAGAGGAAGATGGAACATCGGAAACTATGGATCCCCAAGATTGACTGGGTTCCTTTTTGTTAGCAGATACAGATTTAAGAACCTTAGATTTGCTAACAGGAACATTAGTTTTAGATTTCCTAGGTTTCCGTGAGTAAACCAATGTTACGACAGGTTTAGATGTTTCATTATCTAGAGCAGTTGGTTTCCTAAGGGGCACTTCAGTAGTTGTGGTAATCCTAGTTAAAGGGCACGCATTTCCTACTATAGTGAAGGTCCGACCAGTAGGTCTCCAGATATATCCAATATTTGTAAACACCTTTCCTGTTGGTTTCCAAACTTTTCTCTTTGAATTTTTCTTAACAGATTTAGATTTAGTACGAGCATTCACATTATTGATAAAATCAAGAACACACAAATCATGATTATCAGAAAGCATGCAACCATTACACTTAACACATTTAAGTTCAGAATTCGCATTAAGCTTGGAATGCTGCACATGAGCAGTTCCTTTAGGTTCAACAACACAATCTTTATTTTTCAAACTAGATTTAACTTTCCTAGGGTGGGCTTCTACTTTATTCTTCTGAGTACTACTTGGTGTTTGCTGAATCTTATCTTTCTTTGTATTGCCTGAAGGCTGTGATCCGCTAGCACTAGTAGACGGTTTTACTCCTGTAGAAGACAACGTAGGTTTGTTAGAAACTAAGTTTGATAAGGAAGAGGTTTTTGTGTTTGTGTTTCCTGAAGATGTGACGGGCTCAGTGAATCTAACTCTTTTGTCCTTGTTCTTTGGGGTCACAGCCACTAATTTTCCATCAGCATTGTTGATACTAGGGCAGGTTTTACTGATGTTTGTAAGCAACTCCTGAATTCGTTTAGCATACCTATAGGCAGATTCTAAGGATTGATCTAGTGGATATTTTGATTTAACATATTTCAACTAGATCCCTAAGAACTGTAGCTTCTTTTTGAGTGTGCTTAATATAGGCAGAGTGAGCTGTCTTTTTATTTAACAATTTAGGGGTTATTGGTTCCACATCAATCTTTAGCAAAATCATCATTGAGAGCTGTAATTACCAAACCTTTTTCCCGAAGACTAGCATTTAAATCAGAAATTTCCACAGACTTTAGATTGACTTGATTAATTAAATCATCACATTGTTCTTTTGAACGAATACGTGCTGGTTTATTCGAGTTATAAAGTTGCTTATAGGTCTGTTTCAAATGCTCATTCTCAGCAATAAGCTTTGACACCCTATGATCCAATTCAATATTTATAGTTTCAATATCTTCTAAGTCCTTTTAATCTTATCCTCATTCATTTTTCCACTTAGAGATTTAATTCTCTCTTTTAACTTCTTTTTGACCGTGTCTTTCTCTTGGGACTGAGCTTTTAATTTATTTAATTCAAACAATTGATCAAAACTTAGAGCATTTTGATTTGAAACAGAATTATCCTTTTGAAAAATTTCCTGATTAATTTGAGAATCAACTTCTATAGAGATGCAATGTTTTTCAAGAGTGGTAAAACTTTTGAACAATGTATCGTAAATCTCTTTAACCCTTTTTGTTGAGAAGCTCAGTCTCAAGTTTGACACTTTTCACATTCATGCATATTTACAGAAGCAATATCCACAGAAGAATTCATAATTATGTTCACAATATCTTTGTTAATGACTTGTTCCAAGAGTCGTTCATTGTCGTTTAAAACTTGATTCATTTTCACTTCAAATGTTTTAGACTCTAAACGATGTGGTTCCACAACCTGTTCCATTTGAAGAAAGACATTTTGGACTTCAAAAAGTTCATCAATCAAATATTGATCGAATGTATTAAATAAGTCCTTCAGAGATTTTACAAATAGAATTATTTCATCCCTAAAACAAGCTTTTGTATGTTCGAACCCCCACGAGCCCTTAGTGATAGCTGTGGGTGTGGTTCTTTCTTTGGCAACCACGTCAAAACTAGCAAGATGGTATTTAAGTTTCTTTAAACTCGTATTAACCATGTTGACTTTAGGAAGTTCTTTTGGAACCTCAACTTTGGTGGGTCTACTAGAAAGAGTGGGTTTTGTAGAATTCATAGAATTCTGAGACCAAAAGGCTTGTTCAGTAGATAATTCAGTTTGTGGAACAAATCGTTTTTCAAAATCTTGCAAGTTGATTAGGACAGATTATCGACTGGTGTAGTATTAACTTTCTTTTCTAACATCATAGGATCTTTTTGTTTTAAAAGCATTTTTGAACGACTCTCTTTAGCAAGCATTAGGGTCTCTTCGGAGTCAGGAATCACAATTGCACTCGTATTCTTGATTACATTACCATCATAAAGCTTTGGTTCCAACTGCTGAGCTTTCTTCAGATAGAAAGGATTTTGAAAACCTAGAGCTTGTTTGTGTATTGATCATAGAAAAAAACTACGGTTTCGTCAACATCGCTGAACAGTTTGGTTCAGATTGATCTTTTAAAAACAATATTATCTAACTGTTTGATTCTCTTTTCTAAGGCAATCTCTCTATCTATGTTCCTAGATTCTTCTTTCTTAAAATCATTTTTGAGAAGAATAACTGTTTGCATTAAAGATTCCTTTTCTTTTAAATGTTCAGAAAGAGTTTGTTTAAGACGATCAATCTCTACAGACTGTGCACATGAATCTAAAATGTTATCATTATTCCTTAAATTAACATTTTGTCCTTCTTTTTAAACACTTTAACTTGTTCCCGTATATGCTTTTCAAGCTCAGCAGTTTTAAAGTATCATTGATTCTTTATTTCTAGATTTATCTTGGTATTAATTAAACTACTTGGGTTTTTAGTTGTTCAATCACAGATAATATCAGTGCATCTTGTTGTGCAGATGAGTTAGAATTCTGAATAGCTGCCTGTTGTGATTCTATCACATACTGAGAATAAGGAATGATATTGCTATCACTGGTTTATTTCAGTCTTTAAAATGGTTTCCAACTTGGGACTATTCGGAAGACGGCATCGCCTTTACAGCTTGATTAAGCATATTATTATTCACATTATCATGATTGTGTACCTCAGCTAGAGCATCTGAACCATAATGAGATAAAATTTGCCCAATGAGCAGCAACTTTGGAAGTTTTAAGGTTCATAACATTCCAGAGTCATATGGATCCAACATCATGAGCTTGGATAAGAAGCATTATGACTAATGACAGTCTATTGGGCTTGAACTTCAGGAATATCAGATCTGCCAAAAATGCCAGCAGTTCTCTCACTTTAGAATTTGATATGTGCTTGAGCTTGTTACTAGCATCACTTTCTTCATTAAACTCGAATCATTTTCCCGTTTCCTCATAGGTTTAGTGCATTGTTTAGACATGTGTTGGGATTTATGTTTTCCTAACTTAGTACCGACAGTACAAATAGTTAGTACATATTTTAGTTGTTCTGACAGTACAAAGTGTTAAGTACTGATCAGTTAGTTAGTACCGATAGTAGAAAATAGTTAGTACCGTTTAAGAGATATGTATGAGATATTTTAGGAAAAGATATGTACGCGTTTTGTAAGCCTGTTAGGGTTTATCCTTAGTCTATAAAAGGATCCCTCTTGGCATAGTTAGACACACGAGCTCAAGATATCTCATACAAAATCATATCTCAATAGTTAGTAATCTGTAATCACTCAAAGCAGATTAATAGAAATTATTATTTAGTTTTTCATTGTTCTTCTTTTGTACTTGTGTTATGATTCCGCATCTATACACATAGTACTTCATAATCTGGTTTCTACATAGTAAACTGTATTTATAATCTTGGCTTATCATCCTTAAATAGGCTGTAATAGATTATTAACAAGGGACTCACAAGTGGTATCAGAGCCTGTGAGAAACTCTGAATAAGAAGAACAATCAATCCAGTTATAAACCTTCATCCTTCAAAACTAAACATGTCTGCATCACAAGATGAAATTCCACCACCACCACCACCTCCACCATCATCATCACAATCACCCCCAACCCAAAACAATCCCTCAATTACAGTATCAACCATCAAGTGGCTTTATTCTCAAAAAAAGGGAGAGGAGAATATGATATATGGGCTATGAAAATGGAACACTATCTGGCCCATACAGACTATCTAATCTGGGAGGTTATACAAAATGGGAATGGTCATGTATCAATCACTACAGATACATCAGGACAAATTAAGGTTTTGCCTCCCAGAACTGCAGAAGAGATTGTAGCCAGAGAAAGAGAGAGAAAAGCAAGGACCACCTTGCTTATGGCCCTACCAGGAAGATCATCTTGTAAGTTCATAGATGACTGATGCAAAAGAGATGTTGGGATGCCATCAAATCTCAGATTTGGTGGAAATTGACGATCCAAGAAGCAAACAAAATACATTAAACACTCTTACCAATCATGATTATTATATTGCAAAAGTATATCTTGAAGAGCAACAGTTTAAAGGTATTCTCTGTATTTAACACAGAGGGCTTCAAAGGCTATGACAGGTTCCAGTCTTATAATGTCAGTCTTAGAGATTCATGGAGCAGGTGTATCTACTGAGGATGCAATAAAAAATTCCTAAGATCTCTACCTTCTGCCTGGTCACAAGTTTCCTTAATTATGAGGACCAAACCAGGAGTGGACAGTCTCAGCTTTGATGATATGTACAATAATCTAAGAGTCTTTTGAGAGTGATATAAAAGGCTCTACTGCATTCTTATAGCCACAAAATGAGCATTTTCTCGAGAAACACCAGCTGTACTATTTGATGTTAGTACCGCTTATTGTGTTCCCAATCTTCTTGTCAAAAACTCAAGTAGAAACAAACTTTTTCATCATACTCATTAATTGCTAATCAATCAAGTTTGCCCTCAATGGATCATGAGGACTTGGAATAGATTGATGAATATGACCTTGAAGAAATGGACTTGAAGTGGCAAGTGGTCATGATCTCAATGAGAATGAAAAAGTTTTACAAGAAGACTGGTAGAAAACTACAATTTGATGCAAAAGAACTAGTTGGCTTTGATAAAACTAAAGTTGAATGCTACAATTGCCACAAGACAAGGCATTTTGCTAGAGAGTGTAGAATTAAGGGAAATCAAGACAACTGGGTGGAGGTGAATATGATATAAAAAATTTATTAATGTTAATATAATAATATCCAACATGCAATAATTTGATAAATAAAAATAATACATAAAATTTTTTATTATATAAATATTGCATGACTTTAGGAAACCAAGGATGGGAGCGAACTGGACAGAAGAGATTCTAAAGCATTGGTGACAATTGATGGAGAAGGTGTAGATTGGACAAATCATTCAGAAGATGAAGATTATGCTTTGATGGCTTGCAACAGCTCAGACTCAGACACAGAGGTAATTTCCTGTTCAAATAAGTGTAAAGAGTCTTATGCTAATCTTAAAAAACTGTATGATGTCAGTCCGCAGAGAGAACAAGCTTAGTGATGGAAGCATAGATCTAAAGGCAATATTCTCAAGGTTCTTAAGAAAGTTGAAGCATTGTTGTTGCTCATCAACAAGCGGACAACTTTTGGTCTATAGAACAAAGATAAAATTTATGAAGATAGATTTAGATGATAAAACAGATGTTCTAACATACCATAAGAAATTGCTAGCAGAAGCTCAAAAAGAAAAAGAAGATTTAAAGGCATCTAAAAGTAGAAAAAATGGATAATTCTTCTAGAATCATTAGTAAACTGCTAAATACCCAAATGAGTGCTAATGAATAAGTTTGGGGGCTTGGGTATTGGGGATCCAAGATATGATGGTATTTTGTGGCTATGAAAAATGATGTATTGCAGAGTGTTTTATGAATAAAGAGAGTGAGTTAGAAAAACAATTTGTATGATAGGTTTGTTACAGCAGATGGAATGCATGTTCGTTTCCTCAACCCATGACAGGGAAATTATATGCCCTCTGGACCTGACATTGAAGTAGATTACTCACAATTTACATATGGTCCAAAACAGACTCAACCTAGTGAATCTGAATCCCTACAATAAGTGAATATGATACCTGTTGAAATTAACATTAGACATAACCTTTGAATAGTGTTCTGAACCAGTTGTTATAATCTAATGTAGAATGTCAACCTAAGGTCTGGTCTGATGCTCCTATCATTGAGGAGTATGAATCAGATAGTGAAGATGAGTATGTGTCTATACTAATAAAAGAAAAAGAAACACCTAGTTTTGCTAACTAGCAAGTAAAAACTCATAAGGAAACTATTAAGAATCAGTTCATACATAGTCAAAAACCTAAAGTTGACAAGAAAGAGTTGGGGTATGGGTTTACTGTAAGAGCATGTTTTGTTATGTGTGTAGTTTAATCATTTATCGAGATTGTGATTTTCCATGAGAAGAGGATGGCAAGAAAAGCTGGGTTAAACAATGGTTGGAATAATGTGCAAAGAGTGAATAAACAATCAATTTGTTCCTTCAGCAGTACTAACTAGAACTGGGTTAAACTTCTTGTTATGTACCTGCTAGAGCTAGCAGTACTAAATTTTTAGTACTGCTAGGCAAAGTTTTAACAGACAGACAATACTAACTAGTACTGCCATGAAAGTTAATACTGTTAAGCCCATTGTGAATAGAGTTAGACCAGCAAATGTTTTTCATAAAACTCATTCACCATCTTCAAGGCCTTTCAAAAAGACAATAGTACTTAGAACAGATTTTCAAAACAAAAAAGTATAATACTGCTAAGTTAAAATGTAGTTAGTACTGTTGGTAGGGCAATAAAAAAGGGAAACTGCTGTTAAGCCCTCAGCAGGTTGTAATTGGAGACCACAAAGATACAACTGGCACAATGTCTCCAAATACAATGGTGGATCCAGTCTTTAGAAAATTGTTAAACTTTCAAAGATCCATTAGGGCTGGACTCAAGCCCAAACAGGTTGGGTCCCTAGAGAAACTTAATCTCTTCATTTGATGTAAGGATTATCCACATAGATCTTTAAAGAATAAAGGAATTGTTGATAGTGGATGTTTCAGGCACATGACTGGAAATAAGGCCTACCTTGCTGAATTTCAAGACTTTAATGGTGGCCCTGTTGCTTTTGGAGGTAGTAAAGGTTATATCACTGGTAAATGTAAAATAAAAACAGGTAAGTTAGATTTTGAGGATGTGTGCTTTATGAAAGAACTTCAGCATTTCAATCTCTTTTCTGTATCACAAATGTGTGACAAAAAGAACAAAATTCTGTTTACTGACTTTGAATGTCTTGTTTTGTCTCCTGAATTTAAGTTACCTGATGAAAATCAAGTATTACTTAAAATCCCCAGACAAAACAATATGTACAGCTTTTTATTTAGAGAAACATTGTTCTTTCAGGAGGATTGGCTTGTTTAATGTTAAGGCACAAACTGGGATGAATCTAACAAAATGGATGGAGGTTGGGTCATGTCAAATTTCAAAAAAAACTTAAACAAACTTTAAAGGGAAACCTTGTAAGAGGTTTACCTTCAAAGATTTTTTAAAATGACCACACCTGTGTTGTTTTTCAGAAAGGAAAGCAACACAAGGCCTCCTGTAAGGCTAAAATAGTAAGCTCTATTAGTCTCCCTTAAACTTCTTCATAGGATTGTTTGGACCTACATTTGTAAGGAGCTAAACATAGACCTATTTTCCTAGGTAACACTATGATTTTTAGCAGGTTTAGTTGGGTATTTTTCTTAAGAACTAAAGATGAAACTAGTGGAATCCTTAAGGACTTTATAAGACAAAATTAAGAACCAATTAAATCAAAAAGTTAAAACTATTTAGATTGATTATAGTACAGAATTTTGAAACAGGGATGTTTTGAATTCTGTGGCGTCCAAAGGGGATTCAAGAGGGACTACAGTAATGCTAGAAACTCCACACAAATGGGTTGTGAGAGAAAGAACAGGAACCCGTATTGAGGCTGCTTAGGACCATGTTGCTGAATTCATTTTTACCAACCACTTTTTGGGTAAAAGCAGTAGTTAGTACTGATTGTTATGTTCTACATAGTTGTATTATGACCAGCCTCATAATAAGACACCTTTTGAACTTTTAACTGGTAAGATACCAATTATAAGTTATATAAGACCTTTTTGGTGCCATGTAACCAACTGAAAGTCACCCCTTTATTTGCTGATATGTTGGTATAACCAACTGAGGATGAGGGTGTTCCTTCAGAAAGACCATCTGAAGTACAACCTACACCCTCTCCTTCTCCCACTAGTGAAGTACCTAATGAGCCATAAACTGACTCATTCTCCTGTCTATAGTTGAAGTACTATTAAGCACACAGACTGGGGGGTTGTTCAAAAACCACAACACACACTTTTCCCATATCCCAAGACATCACCATCTACTATCATTCCAAATTCTTATTCCAGAAAGTTTCTGGTGGGAATCTTGGAGGTCATTATCCAGTAGTATAAATCCCTTTCAGGAATTGAGATGAAATGACACTCCAAAGTTGTCTATGATCTTTTGTCTCTCTTTATGTGCGCAGGTTTCAGATTCAAGCAAAGAAAATACAACACTTGAAGGATCAGATTAAAAAGCTCAAGAAGCAAGCTAAACCTGTAATCAAACACCACAGAGCATGGCTGCAAAGTGTCTCCTTGAAGTAAAGATTGGCAAAAAAAGAGCTCCTCAAAGAAACAAAGGGTGCACAAAGAGTCTGTATCCAAACAGGGGATGAAGTTTGCTAAAGGTGAACCTTCAGTACAAAGAGATCCTCTATTTGATGAGATTCCTGAAGATACACTTGATCATATGGAAACAGAGAATACTCAAGATGTGGGGAGGATAAGAGAAATAGTGGGTGAAGAGAAGGAGAGTGATGAAAATATACTTAGTACTTAAGATGTACTTAGTACTGACAAGGAGAAAGTTAGTACTGACAAGGAGAAAGTTAGTACTGACAGACCAATAGTTAGTACTGACGGATCCAAAGTTAGTACCGACAGGCAAATTAAAGGTACCGATGAGCAAATTGAAAGTACTGATGAGCAAAGAAAAGGTACTGATGATCATACTGAAGAAGGAAGTGTTACTCAAGCATCAAAACCTACTTCTACAATATTTGGAGATGATGAAACAATAGCTAAGGTTCTTCTCAACATGAGTCAAGCCAAGGCAGTTTCTAGAGAGAAGGAGAAAGGTGTAGAGTTGAAGGATATTGAAGAAACTAACAGACCTAAGCCTACTTCTACAAGATCACTTCTGACATTAAAGCCTCTTCTAAAAATTGATCCAAAAGACAGAAGAAAGAAAATAGAAGAGGAGGATGATCTAAAAGTGAATCTGATGGTTTTCCACTTTTTTGTAAGTTGGGGTGGGGGGGATGAGAAGAAGTTTAAACAGCTTGAAAGTGATGAAGAGATGGCTAGGAAAATGCAAGAAGAGTGGGAAGGTAAAGAAGAAAGAAATAGAATAGCTGAAGAAAAAGATACAAATGAAGCTCTCATAAGAAATTTTGATGACATAAAGGCAAGAATTGAGGCAGATAGGCTTCTTGCAGAGAAGCTTCAAGAACAAGAAAGAGAGCAATTTACAATAGAAGAAAGAGCAAAATTCCTTCATGACATTATTGCTGCCTCAAAGAAAATTCCTTAGTCAACAAAGATCAGAGGCTATTAGGAACAGACCACCTACAAAGAATCAACTGAGAAATCAAATGATGACCTACTTGAAGCATGTAGGAAACTTTAAGCATTCTAAATTGAAAACCAAGAAGTTTGAAGAAATACAAGCCCTGTATGAGAAGATTAAGAGGTCAGATGAAGATTTCATTTCTATTGGGTCTGCTAAAGATGAAAGACTGATCAAAAGGATAAATGAAATAAGGAATTGATTCTCTAAAGTGAATGTGTCAGGGGAGAGTAAAGAAGAAGTCAAGGAGGAGAATAAAGAAGAAGAAAGTACCAGAAAGAGAAAACTTTGGTACTAGGAAAAAGATGAAGTCAGAAAAATGAAGATTCATACAGAACACTTTTTGAGGATGATAGTGGAATGATGAGCTGAGATTAACATTTAACAATAGCTCCAGATGAGGAAAAAGAGAAAAGAAAGTAGATTATGTCATATTGCAGGAAGTATCCTATCACAAGAATGGAAAATAGAGTGTCTTGGAACCAAATCACAGGTTGATAAAACTGAACACTTAGAGGAAATTAATCAAAATGTGGTGATTAGAAGCAATGGACAAAAGAGATATTTTAGTACTTTGATGAGGGTGCTGTCCATATTTGATAGAGATGATTTGAATGCTATATATCAACTGGTGATGGACAAATATCAAGATGAGATACCTGGAGGATTTGATAAAGTACTTTGGGGAGATTTGATGGTTATGTTCAATCCAGATGATGAAGATAAGTTTTGGAATTCACAGCCGGATTGGAATATGTAGTTGGAAGTACTGGTTATTCAGGGTACAACCCTTTAGTGACGGAGGCAGGATTAGTCAATTCATTTGCTTTGTTGAGAAGAAGTATCCTTTTGAGAAAGAAGTTACTGGTGCAAATGCTTGAATTAAGTTGAGTCTGAAGGATGACTGTTAACTATGGCATTAGAATTGATATATTTTTCAAGAAGCTTACTTGCAGAGTAGTTAGAACCTGAAGACTCTGATGGAGATGAGGAGGATCTTTGAGTGTTGGTGTCAAAACCACACAACAAATGGTCATCAGTTCACCATGCTTAACAGGCATAAGAACTGGCTAGTCCATAAGCAAACGGCTTGTGGTAAAGACTTCTCAAATCCGTTTATGGTTGACAATTTACCAAAAATTGTAGGGTTCTCAACTCACCTTGCTTCATTGGTGAAGAGTTGGCTAGTCCAAGATCAAACAGTTCTTGGTAAAGACTAATCAAATCTGTTGATAGCTGATAGTTTGCTAAAAACTATATGGTTTATCAATGCACCATGTTATGGCAATGAAGCATTGGCTAGTCCAAAAGCAAACGGTATTTGGTAAAGACAAATCAATTCCGTTGATGGTTGACAGTTTACCAAAAACTGTATGGTAATTAACTCACCATGTTTTTAAATAAAGAGTTAACTATCCCAGAGCAAACGGCTACTGGTAAAGGAACATCAAATCCGTTTATGGCTGGTAGTTTGCCAAAAACTACAAAGCCAACTTAGTTGGATTGTTGCTGAAAAGATGTTGATGTGTTGCTGAGAAGACAAAGTTGCTGCTGAAGAAGGATAGAGTTTGAAAGATGAAGAAATGTTAAAAGTGTTTGGATACATCCTCTATGCGTTAAAGAAGTTAAAGAAACATGAAGTTAAAAGAATTCAACATTCATGTTTAAGGGAGGATTGTTGGGATTTATGTTTTCCTAACTTAGTACCGACAGTACAAATAGTTAGTACTGATAGTTATAGTTAGTACTGACAGTACAAAGTGTTAAGTACTGATCAGTTAGTTAGTACCGATAGTAGAAAATAGTTAGTACCGTTTAAGAGATATGTATGAGATATTTTAGGAAAAGGCTAGGTACGCATTTGTAAGCTGTTAGGGTTTATCCTTTAGTTATAAAAGGATCCTTTGCATTAGTTAGAACACGGCTCAAGATATCTCATACAAAATCATATCTCAATAGTTAGTAATCTGTAATCACTCAAAGCAGATTAATAGAAATTATTATTTAGTTTTTCAACCTTCTGCAATTCTTGGATCTGCTAAAAATGCTAGTTCCTCCTCATTTAGAATTTGACCATGTGCTTGAGCTTGTACCAGCAACACTTTCTCCTTAAACCACGAATAATCCCGTTTCCTCTTAGGTTTAGTGCATTGTTTAGACATGTGTCCTTCTCCTTTGCAGTTGTAACAAATAGCAGTCCTTTGTTTCCCCAAATTGCTTCTACTTGCTCCTGGAGTGTAGGTCCTTGTGGTACCCGCAGCATAAGAGGTTTGTCTCCCCTAAATTGGTTGTAAGGTCACTCTCCCATCATTAATGATAGCTTGTTGCCTAGGGTTTGATGAATTCCTCAGATGGTTATTCATAGTAGGATAGCGAGAAGTGACAACAGCAGTCAAGAATGACATCACGTGATTGATAGTATCAATGGGATCATCACCTCTCTGGAACACTAGAACAATTAGTCCCGAGTCTTGTTGGGAAAATTCAAGTTGTTGGTTAACTGAGGGAGCATATTCCAATTGAGGGATGGATGATGATGGAGAATAAACGTTGTGGTGAACAGATGATTGATTGACAGAGTATTGTTGAGATTTAAGAGGTGTTCCATAATGTGAAGATTGATATGGTGAAACTTGTTGTTGATGTTGAGAATTCTTGTAAGAGTGCTGATGAGATTGATAAGGAAACTGTCAAACTTTTTAAAGTCATATGTTCTACAGTTAAGTTACCAAATAATTTTGAACAAAAAACCGTGTTTTAGGGTCACTGGTGGCGGTCCCATAAATGTTCGGGCGGCCCCCAAATATATCTGGAGCCGTCACTTTTATGGGGGCCGCCTGTCTGTTTCAGCAGAATTTGGCAAACTTCGAAAACTCATATAAAATTAAACCGTAAGTCCGCTGGGTGACGTGTCTTGCCTTGAATATGTTACGGCGTAACACTATCGTAGGGGTTACACCGTAAAACCTCGTAAGAATCCGTGTTTTATTCATTTTTACGTTCTTTTCTCGTGTTTCTTGTCACATACTTGCATTTTACCTGAAAACAAAGAAATAACCGTAAAAGTACCGAATTCAAGTATTTATAAGACAATTGTAAGTATTTTTAGGGGAAAATTGACACTAAAAAGTATTAAATATTTGATGTTATCAAATATCCCCCCACTTGGCTTCTGCTTGCCCGCAAGTAGACCTGTTAGAATAGTTTATAAAAATATTTCTCTTATTTAACTTAAAGAAATGAATCTATAAAAGATTTATGCTAGAAACATCAAAGCCGAACACCTCACAAAAAGGGGATCAAAAATCACTCAACTCTCAACTAGTCTAAGCGTTCATTTTCGGGGTGATCGCTCATCTACACAGTCATAGCATGTATTATATCATAAGCTTGGAGAGTACACAAATCTGCACCAGTTAGAGTTAGGGTCTAAACAATTCTTAAAGGCAACATGTGTGACAACTGTGTTTTGAGCAGGTTAGTCAACCGTTAGCATTGACTTGAGTTTCACTATGTGTTATGATAATTATGTGTTTATGTGATCTTATCTAAGCTGGTTACAAATCCATTGAGCGTGATCGTCTCATGGTGATTGAAGTTATGGTTGCTATGGATATTTCATTATGTTCACATTTTAGTGACAATGAAAATGATGGTAAAAATTTATGTGTGTACGTATTTATATGTATATGTATACGTATTTGGGTAATAGGAATTCGTGAGAATAGAAATTTAGTTTAGAAGTTAGTTATTAGATTTTAGTAATATTAAGTTAGAAAAATAAAGTATCAAGTGAATTTATTTTTAGGTATTTAAAACTAGTTTTATTTAGAAGGATGTCTAAATAAATAAAGGTTTTTATAAAAATAACAAAATTAAAGGGTTTTTGTGTAAATAATAAATAACAAAAAAATAAAAAAAATAAAGGGATGTTTGTTCGGCCGGATATGGGAGAAAAAGGGGGAAGGAAAAACAAATTTTAGTCCAACTATGATTCTAATTTGGTAATTATCTAAATCTTTTTCTCTTCACTATAAATACAAACCCCTCACCTCATATTTTTTTAAAAATCGGACGAACCCAAGAGTAGAAGCTAGTAACAAGTTGTTCGGTTCCAAAAAATTTTAAAACACAAAAAGACACCTTTTTGATGGTTGTTTTGCAAAAATTCTTGTACAACTAGTGTTACTAACCCTATAGGAACAAGAAAGATAGAAACTTTAAGGTTTTTAAGCCGAAAAAATTAAAATCAAGATTTGGTTCTTTGTAAAGGTTTTGAACATAAAAGATGACCAAAAAATGAGATTTTTCTTGATTCAAAGCTTGTACACCTATATCCTAAAGATACTAGATCAAATTTACCAAGGTAAATGATCTTTTAGTGAACACAAGAGATTCGAAAACAACAAAATAAAGAAGAAAAACGTACAGACGTGTAGAAGAAAACAAACCAGAACAAACACAAAAACTAAACACACCACTTAATGGCTCTTGATACCAATTGAATAATATGTGTAATCTTTAATAACAAGAACTAGTAAGAGAAAGTGGAAACGATGGATGTATTTTAGTGAGAGAAAGTAAGAGAAAGAAAATGCATTACTATGTGAAAAATACAACCAACCAACCACCTATTTAAGGCATAAAGAGGTGTTTATATACTTACAAGGGGCGGATGGGCCTTGGCTTGATGGGCTTATCCATGGGCCTTGGTCTAACTACCTATGTAAGTTTCCAAAAAATAATTAACGAGCAAACGACTTTTATCTATGGAAGTGACCGACACTTTCGTGTTCCTAACAAAAAATAAATGGAATACTTGTCTATGGTCTTGTAATGATATACGGGTCAAGTTTTAAAGTCTACAAAACTACTGGCACACTCAATTTTTGGTGGATTTATGTTATATGAGAAAAAGAATATAGGCTAAATCGTCACTAATGAAATTAAGGGTATTTGTGATCGGCTAAAAACTATTCTAGTTTCGGTTAAAAAACACATGTTATTTTTTTTTAAATGGCATAAGTTTTCAAAATAAACTAGGAAAACGAAGGAAAATATTGGTCAAGTGATGATTCAACTCCCCTTCCCCCACTAGAATTGTAAGAGTCCATATTGCATGAAAAATGATAAAAATTAAGAGGAAGAGTAGAATTAGAACAAGAAAACTCCCTTGGATTTGCTCGGAATGATCGAAGATACACGTAAGCTAACGTGTCCCGCCTTGAGAATCATGAGCAATATCCAAATCCCTGAATTCACTAAACACAACCATATGCATACCAGAAAAAATAAAAAGTAAAATAAACAAAGAAATAAAAATCCTAACTCACTTTCGTAGGAATCACAGTTGCATTTAGCGTATACAACAAGCCTTTTGTTGTTCCCTTTTAACCAACACAACTTAACTAGATAGTAAACTTGTATTAGTACCATGTATTAGCAATGTAACGAATAAGAAATTTTAAATGTAAAGATAAATGACACAATATCTTTTAACGTTTAATTCTTATTAGATATATATCAAATAATTATACCCGGTTGTTGGGAATAAAGGGAATGTCTTACAATGACATAAGGCCAATCTTCGAAAAGTTTTAGGATTTTAATCAAAATATTGAGCCAATGGATACAGATCATGGAAGTGCAAAGCAAAAGTCTCCTCAAATATCTCCTGAGAAGTCTCCTGCAAAAGAAAAGTCTCCTGAAAAGGTTGTGGAAGAAGATATTGATACACAAGAAGAGTTGACAGAAGGTGTTAAAGAACCTGGAGCCAAGAGAAAGAAGTCCATTCCAAGAAAAAGCACAAGGAAGAGACAAAAGCTAGAAGAAGATGCTGAAAAAGATGAACTCAAAGGATTTTTGGATATAGTACCAAGAGAAGAGGCTCCTATAGAGGTCGAATGTATATCTACAAAGTTTCCTATTGTGGATTGGAAGACATGTGTTTTGACAGAGACTTTCATGTACTATCAAGTATTCAGAGGAGATGGAAGCTCAAAGAATTATAAGA
>BQNB010099049.1:0-25020 GCA_026074375.1 Tanacetum coccineum
GATTTTGATGATGAATGTTTTGATGCAGATATGGATGAAGTGTTCAAAGATGTTGAAGGAGATGCAGAGCAGGTGATTAGTGCTGCTGCGGATGAAGTTCCTACTGGTGATGCAATTAATACTGCTGGTAATAAAGTTAATACTGCCAGTGCACTAGTTACTACTGCTAGTGTATCTGTTAGTACTGCTGAACCTATTACTACTGGCAGTGTTAATATTAGTACTGCTAATGTTGAAGTTAGTACTGCCAGTCCAATTGCTGCTACAATAACTACTGTTGAACTTACTTTGGCTGGCAGAGTTGAAGAGTGCAAGACCCAAGACAAAAGGGGTTGTTATGCAAGAGACAAGTGAAACAACAATAACAACAATAACAATTCCTTCAAAGGACAAAGGTAAAGGTATAATGGTTGAAGAACCTTTGAAGATGAAGAAGAAAGATCAAGTCCTCTTTGATGAACAAGAAGCTATAAGGCTACAAGCTAAATTTGATGAAGAAGAGAGGATTACAAGAGAAAAAGAAGAAGATAATGTTGCCTTAATTGCACAATGGAATGATATTCAGGATAAGGTTGAGACTGACTATGAATTAGCTCAAAGGCTGCAAGCAGAGGAACAAGAAGAGTTAACAATTGAAGAAAAGTCTAAACTGTTTCAACAACTCTTGGAGAAAAGAAGTGATCGGGTCGTTGTACCGGTCAAAAATAAACCTTAACTAAACCTATATAGATAGGGTAAGAAAGGGTCGAATCCTCAGAGAGTGTACTTACCTGAAAAACATGGATGGATGGAAGCCTAAAGACTTAAAGAACAAGTCCTTTGCAAATATTCAAGACTTATTTGACAAAGCTATGAAAAGGGTAAACACATTTGTAATATGGAAACAGAGTTGGTAGAAGGTACTGAAAAGAAGGAAGGCTAAAGAAAGCTGAAGCAGATGTGATAGTAAGGCAGTTCAAAAAGACACACGAGAAGAAGGCTTGAATTTGTCCAAATAAAAGAAGCAGAAGTTAGATGAGAAGGTGGAAGCAAAAGTAGATGATGCTAAGTAAATTAAAGAGCTTAAGCAATGTTTGGAAATAGTTCCAGATGATGGAGATGATGTAACTATTGATGCTATACCTTTGTTTGTCAAAATTACAATTGTTGACTTTTTAGAGTCTACCAAGAAGGGAAGAAAAAGCTTTTTCAAATAATCACAGAGCAGATGGAAAGAATCTGATGTATTTAACTTTTACAAAAAATTTTGCTTAAAACTTTTGGTAGAGAAGACTTGGGAAGTTCTTTAGAAGATAGTTCAAAGCTAGGATTAGATTTAGAAGACGAGCCAGTGATTACATGGATTACTTTCTTACATCTTAATTTAAGACCATGTTTGAACATCATGTTGAAGATAGTATATGGAAGAATCAACAAGGATTAGTTAAAGTGCTGAATTAGAAGCTTTTTGATTCTTGTGGAGTTCATTGGTACGTTGCAGTCAATTCCATTTATTTATTAGTCGAGAAGATGTATCCACTTACGTGGGCGCGCTAGGTGATGTTGCACACTATTTACATCAGATGTTTAATGATGTGAAGCTTCAAGTTGATTATGAGTGTGAAATGGCTATTTGAACTTCTTAGATTGGTCAACTAGTGTAAGTTACTACTGCTAGTGTATATTAGTACTATACGTTACTACTGCTAGTAATGTTACTACTGCTAGAGTAAAGTTAGGGCTTGTTTGTTAAATTTTTATGTTAAGTCATGTTTAATTAAGATATGACTTAATGCAGACATCCTCAGTTTTATTACTTAATAATTTCAGTCATTTGTCTCTATTAAGTCATAAACAAACAGTTTTTATATGACTTAATCAATTCAGTTTTTTTCATATTAAGTCAATTAAGTCATTTTCAAACACCACCTTAGTAGTGCTAGTGTAAAGTTACTACTGCTAGTGTAACTTAGTACTGCTAATGAAGATTGAAGAAAATATTATAAGTAGTTAATGCTGCTTGTACACAGTTAGTGCTGCTGGTATAAAAGTTACTACTGTTAGTGTTAAAAGTTAATGTTGCTGAAAGATTACAACTACTAGAAGAGTTTATGCTGACAGAGAAAAGATCAAAGACTTATCAGAGAAAATATAAAGATTGATTGGAGATCAAGATTACTTAGTTGATAAGGATTGTTATTTATAGAATAGATCTTAGAGAATATTCTAAGTTTTTGTAATATATTGTAAATCGACTAGGACTCCTTGGTGTATAAAAGGAGGTCCTAGGGCATAGAGTTTGGTAATCACAAAATATACCAATCTAGAAATCTGTTTTATTTTAATATCGTTTAGCTTCAAGGTTTTGTAACCCTAATACTGGTTAGAGTATTCGTATTAATATATTGAAGCTTTTGTTTGTTAATCTATGTGTTCATTAGAATTACTATTTCATTGAAGAATTCTTCTTATATTAAAGATTAGATTCCGCATAATCTTTAGTATCATCAAACAAAGTTTCTACTATAGTTGTGTTGGATTTATCTTGCATAACTAAACCTTACACAAGCTAAGGAATTAAAGATCCATTCAAGTGGGATCAACACAAACCAATAGTTTATATGCCTATAGCCCTTCTTTATTGACCCGAAAAACCACACCACGTATACGATTTTCCCCCATGATGGTTGTGAACTCTCGGAAGCATCATTGTCGTGTATGTCCATATACTCGAGAAGTTCTTGTCATAAGCACAAATCTTGAAAAGTTATGAATATCGTTGAAGAACTTTGAAAATTTTGCTTAGACTGTGAAGTAGCTTTGTCTTGGAATAACACAATAATATCCTGTGAGAATTACTGATTACATCTTAACCTTTAAACTCTCTGGCTAACTTACCAACCTCGTATTTTGTCGGCTATTGCTGTGACCACATAGTGAAGTAAACCCGATATACCAAACTTGAAAAATGAAGTGAAATCCCCTAAATTTGTTACTTAAGCTTGCATTGTTGTTGATTGAAGAATTATGTAGAAGCAAAGCTCTAAGTACCCTATACCCAACATCAAAAGTATAATAAGTACAACACCTTTTGAAATAATCCACATCGACATTTGCGTGTAACACTAAGTACTACAACGTAACTCCTTTAAGTGATAGTTAACCAGGTCTTCAACCAACCACCTCGACTATTGGAAACTACATAATGCAAGTCTCAATCATAACTGTATACGTCCAAGCAAGTTATCAATTGATAGAGGGGTTTTACGAAAAGAGGTAGAAAGTGGAAGGAAGTCTCGATGATGAAATAAGTAGACATCTTCGTGAAACCCACTTCAATCTCAAATAAGAGATACCGAATCAACTCCGTGATCACTTGACATTCTAAGTCCAAATCCATAGCCGTTTTCATGTTTTAGTGAATCTTTAATATAGGATCGTTTAGCATTAAGTGTTGTGTTTGTTTTGGTGTTTGTGTTTTGATTTGTCTTGAAATATGAATCAGACACTAAAACCGTAAGATAAAAATTATACTTCATGGGATTTTACAAAGTGTTGTCATATTTCACAGAATAGGTGTTCAACATATTTTACAGGATTGATCTTTGACATATTCCGCATGATAAATATCTTACTTATTCCGCAAGATGACCTTGTTGACATATTCCTCATAACATATTCCTCAGAAAACATATTCCTCAGAAAACATATTCCGTAGTGACATATTCCGCAGTGTCATATTTCGCAGTGACATATTCCGCAGTGACATATTCCTCAGTGCATAAACCGCAGTGACATATTCTGCAACAAATAGTGATGACATATTCCGCAGAAAATTGTTATGACATATTCCGCAAAAAAATGAAAATTTTGGCAGAGTTTAGTTTCGTACAATGACATAAACCGTAGAAATATGTAACTCCTGTATTGACATAAACCGCAAAAATATGGAAAAAACATAAACCGCAGGAATTGTGATTTACATAAACCGCAGAATTATGTTTTACATAAACCTCAATTTTTAAACATATTCCTCAATCTTCAAACATAAACCTCAGTGTTCTAATATTTCCGGAAAATAACTTTTCAAATCACTTAAAAAACATACTTTTTGGACGTTTTGCTTGATTTTTTTTGCAAAAGTAACTATTCTTAAGCCATATCTATCACAAAAATCATAACTTGAACATTTTTAACAACAAAAAAAATGTCCACCTTTTTCGAAAGTACAAGGCTTAACAAATACACTTTTTGATTTTGCAAAGACAAGAATAAGCTATGAAATACATGTACCAATAAGCTAAAAACATGAGAAAGAAGAAAGTTTCAAGCTTTTGTACACAGTAAGCAACATCCAAACCAGGCCGTGGCTTTTTGGCTTAATATTAAGCCACGAAATAAGCCATAATACCACGAACCAACCATAAAAGCAACACACAAACACGAAACGCCCCCGATTAGCTCTTATGCTACTTGTTAACATTCAAGATTCATAACCATAACAACGATCCAGAGGTCGGGGAGGATAAAAGGAATAAGTTGCCATTTATTAGATTAGAGAGAGCAAGGGATGATGTGTGTGTGTTTCTAGAGAGAGAAGGGAAAGCACACACACACTATGAGATACAAATGATTATCCTCACCCTCCTATGGAAGTATAGGAGGGGTATTTATAGGCTAAGTGACATGATACTATTCTAACTTGTCATTATTAGTCTCTACATGTCACGCCTTATGATATCTATTGTAATTCCGTATAAGTCAACATATTTTAAGGCTAATACTATTTAAATCCTAAAATGAAGATTATTGGGCATTGAATATGCCTAACACTCTAAAATCAACTACATGACCAAATGATCGTAATAGTGACTGTGGTCATCCCTTGTTTTTCATTTTTAAACACTAAAATTAAAATTTCATTAATAATTAAAAAACATTACATTAAAACATTTCTGGTGTTGGAACGTTTTGTTGATGTTAGATTTTTTTTTTGTTTTGGGAGTTTTGGTCAATTTATGTCAATAGTGTAAGATATCAAATGTTTTTGTTAATTGGTAAATTTATCTTGCAACCCCGGTAATGACATTTGATTCTAGGCGAGATCAAGATGGTATACAGGCTTCAAATGCTGCCAGCAACCTGACCACCCATAGTTCTCATACTTCTTGTTTCACTTTTACAACTAAGTGTGCAGTTTCTTTTCTTTAGTACAATCAAACGTAACAAAGTTTGAACTCACATATCGGTTCTGATGTATAATGGTTGGGTTTGTCAGCCTGGTTTGACTTTGATATGTCAAAGAAAATATGTTAAATATAATCCTTAAAACATAAGAAATGTGCGTCACATATATATGAGTATATTGCGGTAGTTTATTGACCCGTGACATAGGTTCGCTATAGTTTTAAGCTTAATAAACAAAAATGCGCGTCCCATATAAAAATTAAGTTTGGTAAACACAAATTTAATAAATCAACATTTAGTTGAGCAACCTGACCTCGGGCTGCATTAACAAATTAAATCAAACTTTTGGATCATAAGACTATATTTAATAACATTCCAAAAGACGGGTCTTGTGCTTTGGTGCATCCCCAAACCACGTCAGTTATAAAAACACCATATTTCACCAACGGGTCTTATGAAGGTGATGGTTAATACAAAAAGATTTAAAAACATGTATGCATGGAATTACAAAATAGACCTTTGCTTTTGATTGGTACAACATTGCCAGTTCCCGAAACCCACCTCGTGATTCTTATAATTCCCATCAACATTGTCAAATAAAATGCGTTGAAGAACCTTGTGCAGGACAGAACAGTAGGTATACTTACAGTGAGTGGTATACCTTCTAGCCCCCGATGATTGCTTATGACGGCATTATATCCATGCTTTGCCATGTTGTATGCAATGTGTTTTATATATTGCGATATACTGATATACTTCAGTCGATTTAGAAAAAACCCCGGATAAAGTCTTTTGAGCAATTATGCAGCACTCTATTTTTCTATCAAGTCGCATCATCAGACTTGTTAAGTAGTCAGAAATTATAAGGTTGATGTAATCATTTTTTTTCCATTTTGAAGTATTAATCTGAGAAGCATGCAGTTTTAATGTTCAGTCCTAAGATTGAGTTAACTTGATGGTGAAAAAAAACTCACATGGGAATCAGAGTCACTTGTTAAGCCAGGAATCACTATCACTATTAGAACCACTCTAGCAACCATATTATTTCCATCATCTTGAAAGCTAGCCTCTATATATAGCGCATTCAAAGAAAACGACATGAGTGTTCTTTCTAGTAGACTCTATATTTTATGAAAATCAAAACTATTGGTTTTACATAAAGTTCAAAAGGTATGTGATCTCAGTTCTAATCTATGTAATACTACATCAATCAAAGTTTGGGCGTAAAGAATATTTTTCTAGAAACATGACTTTTGAACGGGGACAACATATACATTACAGCCACTAAAATAGCTATCATTTAGAACTAATCTTGAAACAACTGAATCCCAATAAAAAGAACACCATCACCTGAAATAGACCATATATTCAATATCATCAAACCCTGCATGATCTTTTCCAAATACATCAAAACAACAAACCCGATAATCATAATCTTCAAAATCTTATCTTTGTAACAATTTATCACAACCTAGTTTAACCTTACTACTCACATTAGTTAAAATTCACATAAAACAAAGTATACGTCTCAGAAAAGGTTGGTCAGTTAATGGGTCAAAATGGGTAGTTCTAGGTACGGGTTAGGTTAACCTGAAACTTTTGGTCTAAACATGTAAAAACACAGAGTGACTTTCAATTGAACCATTTATAAGCAACTGAGTTTTTGTTGATACACCTAATACAAAGTAATGACATAAAATAAATTGTACACAAACCATATATGCTTAGCTGCGTAGTTGTGAAATAAACCATATTTCCATTTTTTGTCAACTGTTTTGTTTTCTAAAAAAAGCCCCAAATCTTAATACAAAGCATTAAGCTTGTTAGCTCAACCAAACTTGAAAACAACCAATTTAAAATAAATTTAGTACTTAGTAGCTTTCTCAAGATACATTATGCTATTTTGCGCCTAAAACAATCCTATCCAAACACTCATTTGGATTCGTTTTGACTTCTAATAAGAAAATGAACAGTTAGAAAAGCAATACCAATGCCGTGAAATTTAATGTATTTAATGAGTTGATATGTTATCTGAGTTTTATAACTTCATAAACATAACCACATTTAGACACTACCTTGTGTTTCCACTTCATATCGAAATGTAAGGAATGCCCTAGTTTTTTATTGTGACTAATTGAGATCACTAAGGCGACTCCAAGAATATGATAAGCAAGGTTTATATTGTAAGTTTTGAGCAAATGAAGACATTTGAGTGAAAAAAATTGAGTTGCTACTAACAAAAATGAGAAAGCAAAATGGTACCTCTTTAATCATCTGTGGTCTGCTAGATTACGACTGAACTGCTGTAGCTTCCTGTGGATTATCTGCAAATAATATTGAAGTGCTTATTATAAGTTGCTTATCTGTTGTTTCTTGGAAGCATACGCAGAAATATCACGTAATCCCAAACATCCTATTAGGCTGGATTTCATATTTTTAGCTGTTTTATAATGTTCTAGGTGACGTGGTTATATTCTCAAGTGATACACAAAGGAATAGTAAGCATATATTGGTATCTTTTGAAATCGTTTAGTAAATCACCCAAAAAGGAAACCAACGTTGCCTATTTTTTGTTAGCTTTAACTCGTTTTCTTTTTATGAAATTAACGTGACCTGCAAATGATGGATAGATAGAACATAAGAAATAAGGAATGAATCAACTCAATCAATGTTTTAAACACAAATGAACCATAAATCATCAAGAAAAGGAATTCATTAAGTTTGTTAGAGAAAGAAAATAACCATCAAATATCCCAAATAGGCAGACGGTCTGCCCATTAATCAGTTTTTTTATTTGGAATCATGTTAGGTCTAATTCCGTGCCGTAAGACCTTGTTCCTTTCTACTTGACTAAGTAATATTCCACTCGTGCAGTCTTGACGTCATAGAAATCATCCATGCTAGCTCTTTTACCTCTAAAACTTGAATAACCACAGCTCCATTTTCCATCTTCCTTGTCAATGCAAAGCAGATGTAAGTAGAAGGTCGGTAAGTTATGCAGGAAAATCCACAAAATCCCTAAGCACCAAGATAGACTAACAATATCAAATCAAGAATGATTCTTGAATTAAACAAACAACTCAGTAAGTTTAAACCAAAATTAGGGACAAACAAAAGTGAACCGTAAATCATCAAGGGGTGAATTATTTTATAAAAAATATAAAATTTACAAACCTGGTTCTTTGGTGGCTAAAGCTCTGATGTTGAACAAAAAACAAACACGAACTTAGTTTGCAAATTATGAATATGAAAAGACTATTGTAATTGCAGGATCGTGTTTTTATGTCGAGCTTCATCTTAAAGCCCTGGAGGATCATATAGTGAGACTTACTATTGGTGCGGGAGTGAAGACGACGACTGAAGGTTTGCTGGAAAATATAGAAATTGGGCAGTGAAAAAAGTTGGATCTAGACTATGTGAGTGGTGTAATTTATGATTGGAAAATAACAACAACACTTCATATTCTGTGGGGTTTTAATTTATAACCGCATGAACCTTTGATATTCTTGGACAATTGAAGAAGAGGCTTCTGAAACTTGAATACTTGAGCATTCAATTAAGGGGTTGAATCATTTAGTATAATAGATGAATCATGACTCACATATAATGTTCCTACTACGTATATATCTAGGGTGCGTTTGTTTCATGGGTTTTAAACTGTTGGACTAGAATGATTCATCAAAAATATAGTTTGATATGCTGATTTTGAATCAACATTAACTAATCAATCCAAAAACTGATTCCACTACAACTTGGTGTCTTTTGATGAATGGATCAACTTTTTCATGTGAGGTCCCACGTATCAAAAATCCTCAACCACATGTTTTGATAGTTTCTTACAAACCTCTCCTATTCTGTGGTATATTTTACAAATAATTATATTAAATTTCATATAAACTTAAAATAATGATAAATATATATTTATTTTTAATTGTGTATTCTCTTTTTAATTTTTTTAAAATATTTCCCAAATTCAAATCCGATTCTAATTCCAACTACAAAACAAACACACCCCTAATAAACATGACTTTTTGAAAAAGAATGTGTTCTGGATTTTGAACATGATTTTTAAGGTTGAGGGTTTTGGAGACTCGTAAAGTTTTAGGGTATTGATATGTGAGAAATCACATATCCATTTTATATCAAAACAAGCCCTAAAACGATAAAAAAATGCAAAATTATGCTTGTATATGTGTGTTTTGTCTTTTATGAATGTGTAGGTACGGATATTGCAAAAATCATAAGAAAACAGCCAAAACTGGGCAAAAACAAACACGAGACGGATCGAGTACACAAGAGCCGGAAGTTTTCTAGAAAATGGACCACTAAAGTCAACAATGGTCAAACCTTGGTCAACCACAAAAAGACAAAATCCTTGAAAATACCCAAATGAGCCTTAATGTTAAATCAATCTCACCATAAGTCCTTGAATACATAACACCGTTTGTCCTTTAATTCTTATGACTAACGGTCGTTAAGTTTTAAATAACCAAAACCCTTTTTATTTACCAAGCCCAAATCCTAAACCAAGAGCCCAATCCCTATTATTAACCGAGCCTAAGTCAACTCCTATAAGCCCCGGGTCAAACAAAACAAAAGTTATAAAAAGGGGCGGGTGAAAACACTGTTCATCACCCCCTTCTTTCCCTTTTACCCTGCACACTCGTACACCAAATTCACCCTTACTTAAATGGTGTTTACCTTTGTTTCTAGAAGCTCTGACACCATCTGACACTCAGATGTCCACGTTGGCGATCCCGTGCATTCTCATTAGTAGAATTAACGTGGCAGTCAATAAAGGGCTTGGATCAATTAGTTAGAAGATGGTTTGATATGGATGGCTAGGATTAAAAGACTCAAGACGCTCCTGAGAGCCTAGAATCTTCTCTTCATGGCTATAAATAGCTCACTCGGATCACACAGTTGAATCCATCTAGGAGTAGGGTAGTTTAGAGTAGTGTAGATTAGCTTATTTCCAGCTTATTCATCTTTTCTTAATGTAATCTTCTTTTAAAAGCATTGTAATCCTTTTCTTATTAATGAAATTGCATTTTTACTTTAAAATTGTGTTTTTACTTTTACGAATTTTGCTAAATAATATCTTAAGCTCTTAATAAGCTCTCTATGTTACTCTTAAGCTAGCTTGTCACTTAGTTAAGCTCTCAAAGCTTAACTAAGCTTATTGATACTCATTTCCTCCCTTAAATGTACCTCAGCTTATAAATGGATGATAAGCCAGTTTGGGAAGGGCTTATTGGACTTTACTGGCTTGTTATTTACAAGCCAACGCTTGTAGATTAAGCTTAAGTGAGCATTCACCTCTGTTTAGCTGAGGTGGAGGTACTTTTCCTTTTACATTTCTCTATTTTCTATTCTGTCAATTTACATTCTAGTTATAATATGCATTTGAGCTTAATCTATATATTTGTAGCTTATTTTTGTTAATCTTAGCTTAAACTTGCTAATCTTAGTGGTTAAATGTTATTTGAGTTCATTTGTTAGCTTATTTCATAAATTGTTTATCATTTGTCTTTAAACTGTGAAAAACCAAAAAAAATAAGTAGCGTAGATTAGTATCCTATTAGTTCTGCTTATTTAGCTGCTTAAATATGTTCTTTAGGTTTAATAAAAGCTTAATAATATCTGGTAATTGCATTTTGTACCTTAACTTTCAAATTCATAAGCTAAAAATGGGAATAAAGTGTTTAAAGGGATGTTTGGCTTATGGCAGTACTAACTTAAGTTAGTACTGTCCATAGCCTTTTGGTCTTTTAAAACAACTTTAAACTTCATTTATGAGTTTATGAATCTAAGTTTTAAGGTATGTGTTAGTTGTAATCAGTTTTAATCAAAGTAAGTTAGTAGTTGTTAAGCAATAGTTAGAATATGTTTTCTCTCTTAGGTATTTTAAGCTCAAAGTTAATTTTAGTTGTTGTTATTGCTCTTTTGACTCTTAGTTAAGTATTTTAAAAGTAGTAGAATCCAAGCCTAAAGCCTGCACTTGTTAAATTTGGATTTGGGTCATTTGTGTGCAAACTGCATCAGATAGGATTATAGACAAGTAGCCAATTTCTAGTTCAATTATCAAAGGGTTATAGTAGTTATTAGGTCTTAATCTTTAGTATACAAGAAGATTTTAATTCACTTTCAATCTGTTTGAACTTATTTTTCAAAATCTAGATTATTTAACTATCTGTTTTTAGCTTTAAAATCAGCACTTTGTCATTTTCATTAAGATTTGAAAAATTAAAAAAATAGAATAGTTAGCTTTTTCATTGCTAATTTTCTAAATACTTTTCAAAAGTTGTTTTAAGTAGCTAATAGGTCAATGATTAAGCTGTTGTAAGCCAAAAGTCCATAAGGATCCTTTAGCTTATTGAAAAATAAGCCCAAAGTTGCCCTTATGGACTGTTTGGTTAACAGTTTTCCAACAAAAAGCTTATTTGTGATTTTCAGCTTATAGCTTTAGTTTTCTAGCTTAATTTTTGTTTAAACTAGCTTATTAGTTTGATATTTAGTTATCCATAGCTTAATAGGGTCAGTATTTAGCTTATTAAGTCTTCTTTTTAAAAATCAAAAATATAGGTAAATCAGCATAAGTAGCTTTTTAATCTGGCTTTTTCTTTGCTTAATTAATTTTCAAAATAGTTTTTGATTGCTGTTTTAAGTAGTGTTTTATCCAAGCTTTAAGGAATTATAAGTCTTATAGTCATAATGTTCTGTTTGAGTGCTTAAAAATAAGCTCAAAAGTGCCTAATTATCTATTTTTGCAATCTGTTGTGTGCTTAATTGGAATTTATAGCTTATGGTTTATCATTTTTGCTTAAGTTTAGATCAAGTAGCTTATTAGGGTAGTTTTAGGATAGTTATAGCTTATTTGATTTGGTTAGAACTTATTTTAGCTTATTAGTGCATTTGAGACTTTGAGAAAATGTTTTAAAAAAGTTTAAGTGTTTATGTCTGTTCAATAAGCTATTTTCTAGCTTATTTAGTGATTTTCAAAAAAGTTGTTTTCACAAAAGTTTTTAGTTCTCAGCCATTTTACAATTTTGCTTTTTAAAGTTTTAACAAAAAAAAACAAAGGGAGTAGGGAAGTCAGGGGGAGCAAGGCTCAAACCCCTGACCTCACCCACTCAACCTTTTATAACGACACAACTGATATGTGAGAAATCACATATCCTTTTTATACCAAAAATGGCCTTTAAATGAACAAATTGTGCAAATTATGCTTGTATATTGCTTGTTTTGTCATTTGTGATATGTAGGTATGAATATTGCAAAAATCACAAGAAAACGGTCAAAACAGGGCAAACACGAACATGGGAACGGATAGAGTGCACAAGAGCTGGGAATTTCTAGCAATGGTCAACTTTGGTCAACTCACATGATGACAAAAACCTTGAAAATGTCCAAATTACCCTTATTGTTAAATCTATTTTCACCAAAAACCCTAAATAAATGGCACCGTTAGTCCTTTGTTAAGTTAGGACTAACGATCATTAAGTATTTTACTAAACCCTTTACCTTAGCCCAAAACCAAAACCTGTGGCCCAAACAATTTTATAAAAGCCCAAGTCAACTCTCCCTTTACCCGAGTCAAACGAAATAAAAAGAAAGAAAAAAGGCGCGAGTTTCTGTTTTTACTATTCATCCCTCGTCCCAACTTTACCTCGCAGCATAATAAAAAGGGTAAAACCACTCTTTCCCCTTAATTGACGTGGCATAAAGATTCTTAGTACCAAGCAACACATCAGCAATCAAAAACGTCACATCTCGGCTATGATTGGCCAATTGGGACAATAAGGCATGACGCGGGTTTCAAAATAACACAACCAAAAAGGGAAAATTGTACTGAAATCAATGTTAAAGAAACACAAAGGCTCCCAAAGATGGATTGCCAGCTTGGCAATCCGTATGCTCACACTTTGATCCAAGGACTACAAGAGGGCATCCAATGATTAGAAGATATTCAAGGTCCAAGATCAATGCTGAGAGGAGCGTGTGTAGAAGGGCTAGAAGCTTCACTCTTGCCCTATAAATAGAGGACCTCTCTCACTCACATGAAAAAGAGAGGAGTAGGTCTAGCTTAGTATAGCTTATTGCCTATTTTTCCAGCTTATTATGTTTTCAATATTGTAATTTCCTTTTCAAGTCATGTAATTTCAAGTTTTATTAATAAAATTTCATTTCCTTTCAATTCTGTCTTTTAAATTCTGTTTTTTACATAATTGCATTTTGGTTCAATCAAGTTTTCTAAAGTCATTTAAATAAGCTCATAAGCTCTTCTACTTATAAGCTACTGCTTACTCACTTAAGCTCAGTTGAAAGCTTAAAGTGAATAAGGTTTCCATTTACACAGTCTCAAAGTTCATTGAATAAGCCCATTTGGAAGATAAGCCAATTCGGGAAGGGCTTATAGGGGCTTATTCTCAGCTTATTACTTAAGCTTGCTAGTAGATTAAGCTCATTTGAGCACTTTTATAGTCCCTGTTTAGCTGGGGCTGAGGTACAAAATCTCTTTACTTAAATTTCAGTTTAATTACTTTTCTGCTTCTTTCTGTTTAATTTGTGATTATTTCTGCTTATTGATTGCTTGTTTCTGCTTAGAGTAGCTTATTGATGCTTAATATAGTTGTTTGTTGCTTATCTAGTTCTCTTGTTAGTTTAAATTTCAATTTTCATGTATTTGTTCTTAAAACAGTTGAAAAATCAAAAATAGTTGCATAGTTTTATAGCTTATTGTTCTGGCTTAATTGTTTGCTTAAATCTGTTCATTAGGTTTGTTAAAGGCTATTTGATATCTGGTATTTGATCTTTGTTCATTAAATCTAATTTTTATAAGCTAAGTATGAATTTAAGGGATATAAGGGAGTGTTTGGGTCAAGCAGTTCTAACTCAAGTTAGAACTGCTTGAGGCCATTTGGTCTTTTGATCTCACTTTAAATCTCATATTTAAGTTTATAAGAGTAGGATTTAAAAGCTTAGATAGGCTTAATCTAGTTTTCTTTAGGTTTGTAAGTTGTTAGTTTGAATCTGCTAGCATTAATCAGTTTTATTATCATCTTAGACTCAAATCTGTTTTTAGTTGTTATTTTTGCTTTGCTTACTCTTAGTTAAGTATATTATAGATGTTAGGAATAAGATTTTAGGCCTGCACTTGGTAGTTTTAAGTTTTGGTCATTTACTTGCAATTGCCAAAAGGCCCTTTTCTAGATTAATTTTCAGAGGGTAAAAATAGTAATTAGGTCTTAATTTTTAGAATACAAGTAGATTTTAGGTCAATTTAAATCTGTTTCAGCTTAATTTGTTTTTAAAAGTTCATCTAGTTAACTGTTTTTAAGTCTAAAAGTAGCACTTTGTCTTTTTATTCAAAAACCAAAAATAGAGTAAAATGAATTTTCAGCTTTTTCAACTAGCTTTTTCATTGATCATTTGAGTTTCAAAATAGTTTTCAAAAGTTGTTTCAATTAGATTATAGGTTAAGGTTTTAAGTGGTATAAGCCAAAAGTCCATAAGGATCCTTTAGCTTATTGAGAAATAAGTTCAAAGGTGCCTTAAGGGACTGTTTGGGTTAGCAGTTTCTCACCAAACTGCTTATTTGAGATTTTTAGCTTATAAGTCCTTAGTTTTTGCTTAATACCTGTTCAAACTAGCTTATTAGGTTAATTTTTAATAGTGCATAGCTTATTAAGGTTAGTTTTTAGCTTATTTTGTCTTTTCTTAAAAATCCAAAAACATAGTTAAAAGTTAAAAGTAGCTATTTCAAGTAGCTTTTTCTCAGCTTAATTAGATTTCAAAATACTTTTTAAAAGTAGTTTTAGATAGCTTTTAGGTCATAGTTTAAGCTAGTTCAAGCCTAATTTCTATAAGGATCCATTTGTGTGCTTAAAATTAAGCTCAAAGTTAGCATTTAGGCTGTTTGGCAAACAGTTTTAGTATAATTGCTTTTTAGGATTTTCAGCTTATGGCTTATACATTATGCTTATTTCTAGCTCAGTTGTGCTTATTAGGATAGCTTTAGGATAGAGGTAGCTTATTGTTCTTAAGTTTGAGCTTATTTTAGTTTCTTTGTTTCATTAGTTTAAGTAAAACCAAAAAATACTCTATGTCATTGCTGTCATTGTTTTAAGCTCTTTTTCAGCTTACTATATAGTTTTCTAAAAAGTTGTTTTCACAAAAGTAGCTTATTTTAAGCTGCTTAACAACTTTGAGTTTTAAAGTTTTTGCAAAAAAAAAGGGAAGAGGGGAAATCCAGGGTGAGCAAGGCTCGAACCCTGGACCTCTACCCTCCTCACCTTTTATAAACCACACGCGCACACACAAACCAACTGCCCTAGGTCCTTTTTCAGTTTATTCTTGCATAATTAATCTTTTATAGTCTTTTTAGCCTTTTAAGCTTATAAGCTCTTTTCTGCTTATAACAGCTTATTTAGATAAGCTGTTTTCTCACTTTTATTTTTCTTAAAACCAGCATTCTTTAAGCTACTTTTCTGCATTTTTCAGATTTTTCACAATTTGTTTACTATTTTTAATTAATTTTTCTTTTCAAAACTGTTTTTAATTCATACAAAATAAAATAAAAGTCAAAAAAATAAAATTCTTTTTTCAAAAATTTTCTTTTATCATATTTTAAGCTTAGGTTTGAAATTTACTTTCGTAGGGTTAATATTTTGAAATTTTGGTTTTTTAAAGAACGGGATTGAATCCCGTTCACGTTTTTCGTATTTTTAAGCTTAAATCTTTTCCGTTTTTGGTCTAGTTTCCTTTGTTCTAGCATTTTAGTCAATTAAGACCTATAAAAACCAAAAAGATCATTTTAGGACTTAATTTTGATAATTTAGGGTTTTTAGGTCCTGTTTAGGATTCCCGTTTTGCGTTTTTAGTTAAAATTTGTCTTACCTTAATTGTTTTTAAATTTTTGCCTTAATTTTCCCGTAGTTTTAGATAACTAATCATAATCTTGTTCCATTCAAGCATCAATTCTCAAAACGACTCTCGACTTTCAATTGCATTCCTCGTTGGGGATAACGACCCGGGAATCATACTCCCGGATTACTATAATTGTGATTTTTGATTCTTATCCTTATTATATATTTATAAGTATATTTATATTTATATATAAATTAAAAAAGGGGTAGCATCAAGATTAATCAATTTTTGGCACCGCTGCCGGGGAGGATTGTATACGATTGTTGAGCCGTTTGACAATTTTTGTTTGAAGATCCTTGCGTGTGAAGTTATTTTGTTTATTTTCATATAAAAAAATACAAAAAGAATTTTCTTTTATTAGTATATATATAATATAAAAAAACATTGTCCATAAAAAGAAATAAAAAAAATTACCAAGTTGGTAAAAGAACACCAACATATAATACTTTCAACTGAAGTATTATCCATTAATAAGTTCTCGAACCGAAGATCAAAAACTTGCCTTTTGTGTCACTTGCGACGTACGGCTCACCTTTTAAAGTTAAACAAACTCCTTTGTGCGTTTATCTCTTTGAAGAGTTACCGAGAAGCAAGTTGATTATTAGGTTTAAGTGTCTTATCTCATTGTCCGTTATTAAAATACATTGTGAATACATTGTTGAAAAACCAAAAAAATATAAAAAAGAAAAAAGAAAAAAGAAAAAAAGAATTAGTATAAATTTTCTTTTTACATTTTAGTGCATGCGCACTCGTTCTCAATCTCGTAATTCTAACCGTCAACAACAACAAGTCCTACCGAATTTTGTTGAACCATTTAATCTTGTGGAACCAATTGAAAATCAAGCTCCTCCCGTAGTTACGATGGACGATAATCGTACTATGGCTCAATTGCTCGAAGCACCCGTCGTGGGTTACGAGGATGTCATCGTTGTTCTCGAGATCACCGCGGACAACTTTGAGCTTAAGCACGGTTTGCTTACCCTCGTTCAAAACAAACAATGTTTTGAACATGACAAAGAAGACCCGCATGCTCACATTCGATATTTAAACAAGATCACTTCTACAATGAAGTTCCCGAACGTCCCGAGTATGTCGGTAAAGCTTATGCTTTTCCCATTTTCCCTCGAGGGTACCGCCCGGATTTGGCTTGAAAAAGAACCCCCTCGATCGATTTTTACATGGGATGATCTTGTTTCGAAATTCATCAACAAATTCTTCCCTCCTTCCAAAACAACAAATCTTCGAAATTAAATCACGAGATTTCAAAACAATTTGATGAAACCTTTTACGAGGCATGGGACCGATTCAATGATCTTCTTCGGGCATGCCCACATCAGGGATTTTCGAAATTGCATCAGCTCGATACATTCTATAATGCTTTGAACTCTAATGATCAAGATTCATTGAATTCCGCCGCGGGTGGTAACTTTTTGGATAAAATGCCCCGTGATTGCCTAAGAATCAAATCTAAAGTTCGTAATTCATGTAACAAACCGCTTGTTACCAAAGTGAGTGCGAGCAGCGCTACCCCCGGTATTTCTCCCGAAGTTGCCGAACTTAAAGATATGGTGAAAGCCTTACTTCTCGATAAGAAAAACCAAACCCAAGCTCCCGCTCCCGTGAAAGCGGTCGAGGAAAGTTGTGTTACTTGTGGTGGTGCTCATTCTTACCGAAATTGTCCCGCCACCGATGGCAACGTTTATCGTGACAATATTCAAGAGTATGTTTCCCAAGCCACCGCAGCTAATTTTAATCAAGGAAATACCGGTTACCAAGCCCCGATTGCTAATTGAATTCGACCTCCCGGTTTTCCTCCAGTTCAACAAAACCAAGGAAATAACCAAAACCGTTACAACCAAAACCGGGGAAATAATTACAACCAAAGCCAAATTTACCGACCCCCGATTAATCAACCCCCGGTTCCCCAAGCTCCACCTTACCAAGCTCCGGCTCCGCAAACATAAGGTGTGTCGAAGGATGACTTTTAAAACTACATCAAAGCTAATGATGCAGTTATGAGAAATGTGCAAAACCAAACCCAAAACATGCAAAATCAAATGACCAATTTAACCGATTTGCTTACCAAGTTCATGAATTCCAATACCGCTTCTACTTCAGGTTCAGGGACACTTCCTAGTAATACCATTACTAACCCGAAGGTAGACTTGAAGGGTATTACCACCCGAAGCGGTGTTGCTTATCAAGGACCCACGATTCCTACTACTTCTTCTTCTCCTCCTAAAGTAGTGGAACGTGAAACCGAGGTGACAAAGGACACGGTGCCTCCTACTAATAACGGAAGTACCAAAGATGTCCAACCTCCGGTTGTCCAAGTTCAACCTCATGTACCAAATTCTGAGCCCGTTGTTGCTCCCGTTAGTGCTCCGATGCCTAACCCGAAACCGTCGATTTCGTATCCTTCGAGACGTAATGATGAAAGGCGCCGTGAAAAAGCTAACGACCAAATTGAGAAATTCTACAAAATCTTTAAAGATTTGAGTTTTGAAATTAGCTTAACGGATGCTTTGATTCTTATGCCAAAATTTGCCTCGACTCTTAAAGCTTTAATTGGAAACAAAGAAAAATTAAGTGAAATGGCTAGAACTCCGTTGAATGAGCATTGCTCGGCGGTCATCCTCAACAAGTTACCCGAAAAACTTAGAGACCCCGGCAAATTTCTCATACCGTGTGATTTTCTCGGAATGGATGAGTGCTTAGCCTTGGCCGATCTTGGCGCTAGCATAAATCTCATGCCATTATCCGTGTGGAAAAGGCTTTCTCTTCCGGAGCTCACTCTTACTTGTATGACTCTTGAACTTGCGTACCGTTCGATTACCCAACCGATCGGTATCACCGAAGATGTCGACGTAAAAGTAGGAAAGTTCCAATTCCCGGCCGACTTTGTAGTCATAGACTTTGATGCCGATCCCCGAGTCCCCCTAATTCTCAGGAGATCCTTCTTAAAGACCGGACGTGCTTTGATTGATGTGTACGAAGGTGAATTAACTCTTCGTGTTGGAAAAGAAGCCATAACATTCAATCTTGATCAAACTTCGAGATACTCCTCTAATTACGATGATAATTCGGTTAACCGAATCGACGTCATTGAAATGGCTTGTGCGGGTATTCAAAGGAAGTTCTCGGTTTCTCCGATGTGATCGCGAGTGGCAATCCCACTCCTTATTATGACCCGTTCGTTTCTACCTCTTCTCCGACTCTCACTCCCTTCGGGGATAGTGATTTCTTCTCGAGGAAGTCGATGCTTTCCTCGCTCTTGAAGATGATCCAACTTCACCGGAAGTTGATGACTCTTATTACTGCCCGGGAGGGGGACATTCTTCTTCTTGATTCATTTTTCATGATGATCCATCATTACCCCCTCCCACTCAAGGAAATTATTTGCCCGAAATTCGAAAAGAACTAAAAGTTTGTGAAGCTAAAAAATGATTAATCTTTAATTGATGAACCTCTCCACGGTCTCGAACTCAAAGGACTTACCTCTCATCTCGATTACGGCATTTATTTGGAAGGTCGTCAACAAGTTGCCCGTCATTAATTGCTGAAATACTTGGTGTGTGAGGAATAAAGCGCTCTTATAAAGGTTTTGAAGTCACACAAGTAAGCCATCGCTTGGAAACTCTCCGACATCAAGGGTATTAACCCGGAATTTTGTACTCACAAGATTCTTATGGAAGAGGACTACAAACCGGCGGTTCAACACAAAGACGGGTGAATCCAAAAATTCACGATGTCATCAAAAAGGAGGTTGAAAAACTTCTTGATGCCGGATTAATTTACCCGATCTTGGATAGTCCTTGGGTAAGCCCCGTACATTGTGTACCGAAAAAAGGTGGCTTTACCGTTGTTAAAAATGATGAAAACGAGTTAATCTCGACTCGATTGGTTACGGGATGGCGTGTATGCATTGACTACCGAAAGTTAAATGAAGCCACCCGTAAAGACCACTTTCCACTACCGTTTATGGAACAAATGCTCGAGAGATTAGCGGGAAACGAGTACTATTGTTTTCTTGATAGTTTCTCGGGTTACTTTCAAATTCCCATCTACCCTCATGATCAAGAAAAGACAACATTCAGGTGTCCTTACGGAACGTTCGCCTACCGTCGCATGCCTTTTGGCTTATGTAATGCACCGGGTACGTTCCAAAGGTGTATGATGGCTATCTTTCATGATATGATCGAAAAAACAATGGAAGTCTTCATGGACGACTTTTTGTTCTTTGGGAATTCATTCGGAAATTGCCTCTCTCGTGTAGACCAGATGCTTGAAAGGTGCGGAGACACCAATCTTTGTCTAAATTGGGAAAAGAGTCATTTTATGGTTAAGGAAGGCATTGTCCTTGGCCATAAGATTTCCAAAAATAGGATTGAGGTCGATAAAGCCAAAGTCGATGTGATTGCTAAGTTCCTCAACCACCACCTGTCAAGGGCGTGTTAGGTATTTTTCTCGGTCATGCCGGTTTCTACCGACGTTTCATTAAGGATTTTTCCAAAATTTCCCGACCGATGACTCATCTTCTTGAGAAGAATACTCCGTTCATCTTCTCCAATGAATGTATTCAAGCTTTTGAAACGTTAAAGAAAAAACTTACCGAAGCTCCAATCTTGATTGCCCCGGACTGGGACTTACCCTTTGAGCTTATGTGCGATGCAAGCGACTTTGCCATAGGTGCAGTCTTGGGGCAACGTCATGAAAAACACTTTAGGCCTATACACTATGCTAGTAAAACAATAAACGAGGCGGAATCGCATTACACCACGATGAAAAAAGAAATGTTAGCTGTGGTGTATGCCTTCGAAAAATTCCGATCTTACCTCATCTTGAACAAGAGCATAGTGTATACGGATCACTCCGCCCTAAAATATCTCTTTGCTAAAAAAGATTCCAAGGCGAGATTGCTCCGGTGGGTTCTCCTCCTTCAAGAGTTCAAATTCAAAGTAATTGACACAAAAGGAGCCGAGAATCTCGCGGCCGATCATCTTTCCCGATTAGAAAATCCTTATGAAAATGTGCTCGACCCAAAGGAGATAAATGAAAAGTTTCCCCTCGAGACACTTAATATGGTGACTTTTCGTGGTGACTCAAGTACCCCGTGGTTTGCCGATTATGCAAATTACCACGCGGGGAATTTCATTGTTAAAGGGATGTCGTCCCAACAAAAGAACAAGTTTTTCAAGGATGTTAAACACTACTTTTTGGAGACCATTTTCTTGTTCAAATATGTGCGGATCAATAGTGATCCTGGCGGGTGTGTTGCAGGCACAAGAAGCTATTGATATCTTATAGCCTTGCATTAGCGGGACAAATCGGGGGGACCATTACGAATGCACACTACACGCCAAAAAGGTTTTTGACTCAGGATTTTATTGGCCTACGATTTACCGAGATGCCTATGACTTGGTCACCGATGTGACATTTGTCAGCGTCAAGGAAAAATTTTGCAACGTGATGAAATGCCTCAAAATTCCATCTAAGTTTGCGAAATCTTTGAGTGTGGGGGCATCGATTTATGGAGGCCGTTCCCGTCTCACGAGGAAACAAATTTATACTCGTGGTGTCGGCTATTTGTCATAATGGGTTGAAGTCGAAAGCGCTTCCCCACAATGACGCTCGAGTTGTTGCAAACTTTCATAATCTCTCTTCGCCCGATTCGGTGCCCCTTGTGCTATCATAAGTGATCGCGGAACCCATTTTTGCAATGACCAGTTTGCAAAGGTCATGCTTAAATATGGAGTCACACCCCATCTCGTACACGTGTATCACCCACAATACATAGAGGGCAAGTTGAGGTATCTAATCAATGGCTTAATAAAACAAAATTCTTTTCGGATAAATTAGTTGACGCACTTTGGGCATTTCCGTTACCGCCTTCAAATACACCCACTCGGTGTACCCATACAAGCTCATGTACGAAAAGGATGTCATCTACCGATCGAGCTCGAGCACAAAGCTTACTGGGCCTTGAAGCATGCAAACTTTGACCTTGAGGACGCGGCGTAGATCACGAAAAAGGTTCAAATCAATGAACTAAATGACTTCGTGATCATGCCTATGAGAACTCTTTTATCTCTATAAAGAGGAAAACGAGAAAGATCAGAACCGCGGCTATTTCATCGTCGGTGATCAAGTCTCTTTTTAACTCTGAATGAAGATGTTCTCAGGCAAGGTTAAAATCCCGTGTTGTGGTCCAGGGGAACGTTTTCACATTGCCATGTCTTTCCATATGCACCGTTGGAGTTAACTTAAAACTCTGGCGCTTAAACTTTAGGTGAACGGTAATAGATTTAAGCACTACTTTGGACATGGGGACGTACCATAATTGGTTGTCCGGATCTCCAAACCTTCCAAGGGACAAATGAATTCGGGGTTTGGTATGCTTAGTGACCTCTAACAAGCGCTTCGTGGGAGGCACCCCATGCATATTCTTGTTATATTTATTAGTAATGAATAAGTGTTTTTTGTGTTGTGAAAGGTGTGCCTCTTTTCCTTCTCGTTAGTTTGTGTTTTTAATGATTGTCAGGATTGTCCGGATTTTTGAAGCGCTCGTGTCGTGTGTCTTTGTCATTCGATCACAAGAGCTTCAAATCCTCGCTTCATTTGGGAAATCAATATCCTATTAATCGACTAACGTTATTCTTTAAGCATTACTAATAATACGGATTAGGATTTACATAGGACCCTTCGTAAAACAATTTGAGGTACAATGTGTTAATTCTATATGGGGGGGTGGGATCTATCGATTTGATTGTGCCAGCAGTCGTTGTTTTTAGTAATCTTCCCCACATTTTTTACCATCAAAATTCTAAAAATGAAAAATTTTAAAATTTTCAAAATAAAAATAAGTTGTTTTGTCACTAATTTGACTTTCCCTGCTGGTAGAATAAGAATAAATTTTGACCTGATCAAGCGTGTTGAGTTCTAGCTTGTTCCTTAACTTTTAGGCTAAGCGTTCGCGAATATTAGCGAAGAACGAAAAATGATAGAGTTAATTATGAGTTGGATGCTAAACAAGGATTATTTGGAAATCTTAAGAGCTCATTGTATTGTAATTTGTGGCCTTTTCTCCATAAGTCTTACTGCGGGATTAATAATACGTGCTATTTTTGGAGATTAAACTTAAATCAACAATTTTTATGTGTGTAATTTGTGGCTTTTTCTCCCATAAGCTTCTAACCAGATTAATATACGTGCTATTTTGGGAGAGTAAACTTAAATCAATAATTTTTATGTAGTATATAGCAAAAACTTTAGCCTTAGTTCAAATTTATACTTGAATTTTTCAAAAAGATGTTTTTCCAAATATAAAAAAAATGATGAAAAATGCAAAAATATAATAAATATAAACTGTGGGTTGATAAAAGTTTGTTGTATCTTGCCGGCTCACAACCGATGTTACAGCCTTCTAAAGAAAGCCCATAGTAAGAATAATAATCCGAGACTGATAAAAGTTTGCTGCATCTTGCCGGATCACAACCGATGTTGCAGCCTTCTAAAAGGTCAAGGAAATTACCGAGGTCGAAATAAAACTCTTGGACCATGGTCGACTCGCATACCGATGTGGCAGTTGTTTAAAGGACCGAGGTTTAATAATGATACGGCCTTCTAAAAGGTCGAGGGTTATAATTGCATTAATGTTATGTTTAATATTAAGTATGAATTAATAAATAGATCTCTTTTTGTCAAATTTAAATATGCTTTTGAACTTTGACTATTCTATTTTAAGTTTTTAAATAAGCTATGTGTATACGGGAAACCTAAGAGTTTTTGAAACCTAAGGTCCGTGAGTCCCGATACTAGTCTCTGTAGGGTGTCAAAAGCCTGGTCACTTAGCCGCAAGGTTGGGATGTGCCGAGACAAAAGTCGCTACATGGGATGATCTCGCCTTCAAACTTATTATTCTCGGGTAGAACGTGAAACATAGAATTTTGCAAAACGTTGATCCATGGTTGAAATTCAAAATAGCACATGCACCTAAGATATAATAATTGTCAGGAGTAAAAAGTTCACAAGTTGTAAATATGAGTAGTGTTAGCATCTTAACTGATATTTAACAGTGATTTCGTTTTAAGCTTGGTTTGGAGCGAGTGAAAAGTCAGGGACGATGAATTTATCCTTTTTAGGGCATTTTTGGAACAAAATGCATCTTGTTCTATGATCCCTAACGGTTATGAAAATAACGAAAGTCAAATAAGTTAGTAGTTGCTTAAAAAAATACAAAAAAATGCAAAAATATACAAAAATATTAGTGGTAATAAGTGTATATCTTTAAGGATGGTAAAAACGGGGTTTTTCTAAACTCTTGATTCTTTAATTCCCCTCGATGAACACTTAGCTACTTTTTGAGGTAATTAGTCGAGGGGGATCAAGATTCTAAGTTTTCTAAGTGCTTACTTATAGCATTGCGTGAGGACACGATAATAACTTAGTATGGGGGATTTTGGTATGTGTTTAATTACACATACCTTTGACCACTAAAACCGGACTTAAATGACTAAAAACGTACCAAAAATACATTGTATTTGTATGTTTTGCATTTGTATTATGCAGGTATTAGATATCTAAGAAAAAGACAAAAAAGTTGAAGCCAAAATGAGAAAACCGAGCACGAGAACGGAAAGAGCGTAAAGAGAAGTCAAAATCAAAGCCAAGTCAAAAAGTCAAAGTCAACCCCGGGAAGTAGATTTGGAAAGAGCATTGAAAACCGAACCCGAAATCCTAAATTGCTAAAAGTGGGCCCACCCGTACCCACCTAGTGGGTCCGGGAAAGCCCACTTATATCTTATAAGCCTTAAGCCTTAATAAAAGCCCAACACCACTTTTAAGCCATACTCGGCCCAACAACAATGAGCCCAAACCAACACCTTTATAACACCTCGTTCTCCCGTTACCCTTTTAAACTTAACC
>BQNB010099050.1:5000-17279 GCA_026074375.1 Tanacetum coccineum
AATGCAAAACAAACATATATTTGGCAGTTTTTGTCTGTTTTTGGTCATTTAAGCTCGTTTTTAGAGGTAAAAGATATGTGATTAGCACTTTATCAATTCCCTCCAAACTATGGTATTGTGTGTCTCACGCAAGTTATAAGAAACATGTAAGCCCCGTTTTCACCATTTTCTGAATTTACACTAACTACAACTAATATTTTTGGATTTTCTCATTTTTTAACAAGTTTGACTTTCTTTATTTATTAACACTGGGATCATAGAATGAGAAGCGCCCGTAGAGTGATCTACGGATGTCCTTACGGATAAATTCATCGTCCTCGATTTTTCACAAGTTCCAAGCTAAGCAATTAAACAAGATCATTGTTGATATAAGTTTATATGTTAAGCCCTCATACTTATGACTTGTGAATTTTCAACTCCCAACATGGATATACGATTGAATGTGTGTACTCATTTTAATTTAACCATAGACCAACTTATTCTCATAGTCATAATTCAAGATGAATCATGACTCAAAGCAACAACTTATTAAGACCTTGTAACTTGATTTCGAGATTTAAACTTTAGAACTTTTTGCAATATTTTCAACATCATAATCATAAGTTCTTTAAAGCTTAGGAATGCGTTGCTTAGTTTGAACCCCTACCTCGTGGTTAACGGAGTAGGATATCACAACCAACGACCGATGTTCTTAGTTTGAAAACCCACCCCGTTGCTAGCGTAGTGGGAAATCACATCAACACCTTATTCCTAATATGGCTAAGGATTGGTGACCTTAGTTTGAAACCCTCACCTACCTTTCTTCCAAGTGAGATATCACGACACACCAAATCCCTAGAAGTAAAGATGTCTTAGTTTGAACCCCCACCTCGTTGCTAGCGGAGTGGGATATCACGACACATCTTTAACTTGCTCCATAATATCAACTTATAAGCATGCTATCATAGTGCAAAATGTTCAATATTCAAGATCGCATTTTTGCATTCACATTTCATTCATCTTCTTTTGGCTTTATTCTTTTAAACCTACAAGAATCACGCTTTGAAAACTCTATTTACAAATTTGAAGCTTTTTCTGAAAACATCGATTGACTTAGTTGAATTTAAATTGAGTACGTATGATTTAGTGGATAGAAAATTCACGGAGAGAATAGCACAAGTTCACGTATAAGTTTTTAGAAGAACTGCTTAGCACAAAACTATATTTAAAAAAACACTATCATTTTCTCGATCTTCACCTTATAAAATTCAAAGCTATAGAATTCGTGAAAGCTTATGGCTAAGTAACTAGCTAGGGCTCAACACGCCCCGATCAGCGTCAAAAATTATTCTTATTCTACCAAAAGAAAAGCAAAACTTCGACAAAACACTTTTTATATTTTTGAAAATTTTCAATTTTTTCATTTTTTTTTTTTTGGGTATTTTGGTGGTAAAAACGGGTTTACTGGTAACAAATGCTGAGGCAACAATCAAAGTCGAAAGAACCCCCCCCAAAACTAGACTAAACATCGTCCTCGATGTTTTTGAAGGGTATACATTTAATCCAAGGCCAATTTATGAGGTATGCCAAATAGATAAAACGTACAGTCATAAGATTAGGAAATCGATTCCCAAATAAGCGAGGATTGTGTAAACACTGATGAATGAAAAACTGAGAGTCTTCACAATCCGGGCAATCCTGGACAATAAACATTAACAACAACAAGGAAAACACGGGTAATGGAAAAGATAAGCTATCTCACAAAATAAAAACACTTATTATATCCAACTACGGATAATCATATGGGGTGCCCTCCCACAAGCGCTTGTTTATGGTCGCGATGCTTGACCCATGCCCCCAAGATTTATTGTCCTTGGGGAAAGTTTGGAGATCTGGAACTACCAAAGTGTGGGTACGTACCCTTCCAAATTATTGCTTGACGCTAAGCGATGACCAAAGAATCGTCACTTTTGAAATTTGGCCCGTTGGCCTATGAGAAAGCTCAACATTGCCGACGGAAATACCTCTAGTGATGTGAAAGGCCACTCAACGGATTTTTAGTTTGCTCAGAAATCTTAATCTGGAATGTAAAGAGGAAGGACTCGATCACCAATGTTGAAAACCCGGTTTTTGATCTTGGAGTCATGGATCCACTTTGTTTTGGCCTTGTAGATCAAAGATTCTCATATCATGATCACGAACATCATTATATCATTGAGATGAACTTTCCGTTGATCACCCGTATTTACAGATCGAAGTTTGCTTGCTTTAAGGGCCCAATAGGCTTTGTGCATCAAGCTCGCTATCGTAAGATGGCATGCCTTACCATACACAGCTTGTAAGGAGTAACACACCCTATGGGAGTTTTTGTAAGCTGTGCGGAAGGCCCAAAGTTGCATCAAACTAGTTTGTCCGAACAGAGGCACGGTTCACATGGTCCTTTCAAGGATTCTTTCAAGCCACGATTTGATACTTCCACTTGCCCACTTGTTTTGGGGGATGATAAGCGGTGTAGAGACGGTGAGTATCTCCATAATTCTGCATGACCATGTTGGGCAAACTGGTCATTACAAAAATGGTCCGCGATCACTTATGTTTGCACGGGGAAGCACCAAATCTGGCGAAGATAGATTTCAAAATTTGCAAACTACTCGGCATCGGATGGTGGGGTGCTTTCGCTTCAACCCATTTTATGACAATAGTTCGACTAGCTGCCACGAAATATACTGTGTTTCCCGTCGTTAAGACGGAACGGGCCCATAAAGATCGATGCCCCAAATGTCAAAGATTTCACAAACTTGGATGTGAGATTTTTAGAGCATCTCATCACGGTGGAAGTTTTTCCTTGACGTGGCACGAGTCACAAGTTCTTGACAAACTCGTTGTCATCTTTATTAGATGAGGCCAGAGAGAAACCGGAGTCAAAGATCTTTTTGGCTGTGAGGTTTGCACCAATTATGTCCCCCGTGGTCCATTGTGGCAAGCTAAGAGAATCTCAAGACTACAGTGCCGGGCACACTCGCCATAATCACTTAACCCGCACAAATTTATAAACAAGAAGGTTCTCCCAGAAAAAGTGTTAACAATCTTTTTTTTTTTTTTTTTTTTTTTTTTTTTTTTTTTTTTTTTTTTTTTATTTTTTTAAAACCTAGTTTATATCCCTGCCAGGTATGACATGCCCTTTCACAATGATCTACCCCGCGGTGGTAATTTTGCAAAGTCAGGCAAACCACGGGGTTCATTCAAGAATCTCCACGAAGAGGTCACCGATATTAACGTCTCAAAGAAACCACTTTCATTTATCTCTTAGGATCCTTGACGGGTTTTCATAACGGGTTTTCCAATCTGGACAGATGATACGCTGCGAGGGTTTCTCGGCACCTTTAGTATCAATAAAATAACTGTGAAGTAAATTCTTTGGAGGAGGAGAACCCATCGTGCCAAGTCTCGCCTTGGCATCCTTTTTTTGCAAAGAGATACTTAAGGGCGTAATGGTCGTATGCACTATGCTTTTGTTCATGATGAGTGTAAACCCTGAATTTCTCGAAAGCATACACAATTTGGCAAGTAATTACTTTCAGTCGTAGTGTAGTTCGTTTGTGCTTCAATCAGGTCCTACTAGCATAGTGGATAGGCCGAAAATGTTTCTCAGACGTTGCCTCCAAAAAACTGCACCTATTGCGAAAGTCGCTTTGCATCGCACATAACTCAAATGAAGTCCCAGTTTGAGCAATCAAGATTGGAGCTTCCGTAAGACATTTTACAAATGTTATGGAAAGCCGAATGCAGTCATCGGAAAATAAGATTGGAGTATTCATCTCAAGAGATTGGGTCATTGGACGGGGATATTTTTTGAGAATCCTGAATGAACCCCGTAAAAGCCGCATGACCGAGTAAAACTTCCTAAATCCTTTGACGGTGGTGGGATGAGGTAATTTGCAATGACATCGATTTTGGCATTTCAACCTCAATTCCCTTTCTTAGAAATCTTATTGGCCGAGGACAATGCCCTCTTGACCATAAATGGCTCTTCTCCCAGTTTAAGACTTAAGTTGGTGTCTTCACACCTTTGTAAGCATTGTCTAAACTGGAGAGGCAGTTATGGGAAAGAATTCCAAAGACCGAGAAGTCGTTCCAGTAAAGACTTCCATCGTCATCTCAACCATCCATGAAAGATTGCTACACACTCGTTGAAACGTGCCTGGAGCATTGCATAAGCCGAAAGGCATGCGACGGTAAGGCAAACGTGCCGTATGGGCAAGTTAAAATGTAGTCTTATCTTTGATCACGAGGTCTTTGGGGATTTGAAATAACGGAGAAACCATCGAGGAAACAGTAGTATTCCATTCCCCGCTAATTCTCTCAAGCATTTGGTTGCCCATGAACGGTATAGGGAAGTGGTCCCTTTTTTATGCGGTAGGCTTTCATTTAACTTAATGATAGTCAATTCAACACCCCCATCCGTAACCAAGACGAGTTTGGAATCAACTCATTTTCCTCGTTACTACCACAGTTTTTTCCTCCCTTCTTTGGTACACAATGTACCGGGCGTAACCCATGACTGCCGGAGATAGGGTAAATCATCCAGCTTCGAGAAGTTTTTCAACCTCCTTTTTAATAACATCGTGGAATTTTGATTAACTCTTCTTGTTGATTTTTTGACCGCTGGTGCATTAGTCCTCTTCCATAAAAATCCTTGTGGGTACAAATTCCGGGTTGATACCCTGAATGTCAGAAAGATTCCCAAGCGAGAGCTCGCTTTGTGGGACTTTAGCACCTTTTACGAAGCGGATTTTTCCTCAACATCCAACTCTTTAGCAATAATGACGGGCAACTTGTTGTCGCCTCCAAAAAAATGCAGTACTCGATATGGGATGGCAGTTCCTTGTTCAACAACGCTCAGTGAGGTTTCATGAACGGAAGTTTCAATGGTTATAGCTTTACAGAGTTTGAGCTCTTTTCCTACCTCCAGGCATATATTGCTTTTATGAATTGAGAGTGTGGGTGGTGGATCAACTTGTTCAAGAAGTTGCTTCTAGAAAAGCAGATTGTCCCCCCTCAGGATCATAGTAGAATGGATTATAATTGCTGGACAATCCGGATCATCTGCTCAGACCAAGGAAAAGGAGTCGGGCTTCTTCATCTAAAGCAGGAAATCACTATCCCCAATGGAGTTAGGGTAGGAGAAGAAGTAGCAACAATTTGATCATAATACAGTGAATTTCCACTCGCGATTATATCAGTGAATACAAGAACTTCATGATAGTATTATTATTCCTCACAAAGCATATCAATGACGTCATCTTTTTGCCGTCATGTGAGTGTATTTGGCCGAGTATCTCCGAATACTGATCCAAATTGTAAGGATGGCTCACTTCCTATTCTAAAGTTAATTCACCCTTGTGCACATCAATCAACGAGCACGACTGGTCCTTAAAGATCACCTCCCGAGAATTAAAGGGACTCGGGGTCTGGCGTCAAATCTACAACCACAAAGTCGGCTGGAAAGTGAAATACACTAACTTTAACGGAGATGTCTTTTGCAATTCCCATTGGTTTAGAAATTGATCGATCCGCAAGTTCGAGTGTCATTGCCAAGTTAGAGTAAGAATCATGAAATTGAAGAGCTTTCCCATACTGAAAATGGCATTTAGATTAATGCTAGCACCTGAGATCGGCTAATACTAAGCACTCATCCATCCCTGGAAATTCACAAGGAATAAGGAACTTGCCGGGGGTCTCCAAGTTTACGTGGGTAACTTGTACAAGATGACCGCGCCGACAAATGTTTATTCATCGATAGTTCGAGCTAGAACAGGTTCATGTGGTAATTTCTAGCCACTTCAGTAAGTTTTCTCTTTTATTCCAAGTAAGGTATCTTAGAGGTCGAGGCGAATTTGGGCATTAAAACAAGAGCATTATCCGTAAAGCAAATCCTCGAAACTCATCTCTTTGAAGATTTCATAGAATTTGTCGTTTTGTTTCATTACTTGAATAACGGACTCTTTCATATCACCCACGCCCGAAGGATATGGAAAAGGAAACTGAAGGTTTAGTGTTTTGTAATTGAGCAACAACATTAGCAACAATGGTCTCAAAACTGGAGTTGTGATTGGATCAGGAACCTACCGGGTAGTGTTTGTGACTGGTTCGGTACGTTAGTGAGCAGAAGGGTGCGACTTGGTCTTTTCACCTTCGGGTATTGGCTTCACAACTGAAAAGTAAGGAATTTGGGGGTCCTTGATATGCAACACCGCTAGGGTAGTGCTACCCTTAAGTCTTCTCTAGGGTTAGAGTAACTGTGTTACCAGGGAGTGTCGCCTGACCACTGAAGTAATGCGCGTATTTTGTGGCCAGTAACAAACTAAGCCAACATATCAGATCAGATTTGCCATTTGATTATTCAATTTGTTTGTTTCGATTGCATGCTCCTGACACTGGTTTGGAGGTAATTTTCATGTTTCTCATGATAGCTCATTAGCCTTGACGTAGTTGTCAAATCGTTCTTTGGTGACAACGTGTGTCTGAGGAACGGGGGCTTTGAAAAGCGGAAGACTGATTACGCTGGTCTAATGAATTTGATTCTGCTTAAATTGGACTGGTTAAAATTCCACCTTCTGTTTTGGTTGAAATGCTCTCGCGGCTCTCCCGGTTTTGGTTAACGTTATTCCCTCCGATTAAATTGTTAGGCAATATTAGCTTGAAGAGTTCTGAACGCGGTGGAAAACCTGGAGGTCAAATAAGATTAGCAACTCATTTGAGGTCGGAAATTGGAGCTTACTTGGTTGTAATTAGCTGCAGCGGCTTGTGAACAACATACTCAGAATTGTTGTCCCCGATAAACGTTGCCAATAGTGGAGGCAAGATTCTGATGAGAAATGGCCACCACCACAAGTAACACAACATAGCTCACTGCTATACAGTGCAGGAGCTGGAGCAGAAGCTTGGTTCTCTTGTCTAAGAGCAATGTGCCTGACAATATCCTTAAGATCAGCAACATCAGATGAAACAGCTTGGGTGGAAGAGATCGTACTTACCAGGCAACAACTGCCTTACTCGGTTTTGACGAACCTTGACTTGCTCTCGATGATTTTTTAAACATACGCGAGGCATTTTGTCCAAAAAGTTTCCACCTCTGCGGAGTTCAATGAATCTTGATCATAATGTTCAAAGAAAAACATTATAGAATGAGATCAAGTCTTGATGCAATTCTGAGAATCCAAGGTGTGTACATCCAAAGTAGATCAATTGAAACGATCCCAACCTCATAAAACGATTCATCGAACCTTTGCGAAATCTGGTGATCTCATTGCGAAGATTCGTCAACTGATTGACTGAATTTGGATACAAATCGTCCCAAGTCTGAATGATCGAGGGGTTCTTTTTCCTAGCCCATATTCGTAGCTGCTCCCATCGATAGAGAATGAAAAAAGCATAAGCTTAATCGTGAGCAATTTGGAACAGTTGGGGACCCTCACCATTGTGGTATGGTGATCTTAGTTGAAGTAACGTATAAAGAGGCATGGTTGTCTTCTTGTCATGACCGAAGAAACTGTATTGTTCTGGACAGATTGATTAGCCCATGCCTCAGCTCGAAATTGTTGCCACAATTTAAGGAATAAGGATTGCTTCCCTCGTACCCCTCGGTGGTGTGCTTGGAGCAATTGAAGCCAAGTTTCGAAGTGTCTTCCATTTGGGCTCTACGGTAGGATCATCCTTATAATGGGTATTCTAAACGAAGAGGATCGATAACAACTAACAACTGCGGTTCTTACTGGTTGAGGAGGATGCTGCTCACGTCGGGACTGAGATCGAGTGCGCATGCCAAATATGGAATAAATAGAAGTTACACTAATTTTTTGGATTTTTTGGATTTAAAATATATTTCTAATCTATTTTAACGTATAAGATAGACAACTTAAAGCCAAATAATCGTCTTACTTCAACGGTAGCTCTCAGAATGAAAAACCACAGGTGACGGAGGATTAGGAAATAAGCGCGAATCTTAATTCTCCTTTTGGGTCTAGTTCCTAGGAACAACCCTACTTATAACCACTTTATAGTTTGTCAATCAGAATGAGGTGAGCGTATAATCCGTAATTGACACAGAAGGCAAGTTTTAAATCTATTACTTCGAATGATGAACACAGTAGTTCACCGAACTTATTATTAATATTACCTTCAGTGGAGATATTATAAATTGGTATTTAACCAATTAGTGAATTTAATTTATATAAGGACAATATTTTTATATTTTAGATTTTTTTTGGGTTTTATAATTTATATTATATGTAACTAAAAAAAAGAAAAGAAAAAATATTTTTGTGTTATTTTAATATGAATATAATAACCAATATAGACAAGTTCAGATCAAAGTGGATAACAACGTCGCAAAAGCCTCCCCGGGCAGGCGGCGCCAAAAATTAAATGTCGCGCTTTGTATATATATAAAATAACACAAATGCAAATCTCAACCAAATGCCCTTAACCAAGGCAAAAGGTCAACATCTACACAAAGAGATTAAATATATAAGAATCAATTATAAAAAGATTCCGGAAGAGAATCCCCGGTCGTATGTCCAACAGAGTGCTGCAATTGAATGTACTCCTGGTTTTAATGAGAATTGAATGATAGAGAAATTTAGATTATGATGGAAACACTGATATAATTACAACAAAAATATTAAATAAAAACCTAATTTAATCTAACGGAAACAGATATAGGAAATGGGGATCTTAAAACTACGGGAAAACAAAATTAGATATAGGGACAAAAAAATAAAAAACTCCCCAAAAATTAAATTTATACTAAAATACGGTAACTAGAAACAGATATCGGGAAACCCAAATACTAAAAATTAAGAAAAATAAATGCTAAATTAAATTAAAAATCAAAATTAAATTCTAATTAACTTAATTTGAAAAATAAAGAAAACTAGAACTAAAACGGAGGTCGTTTGAATGTAAAACTATAAAAGAAAAACGGTAAAACGCACCGGGGTAAAACGGGACTAAATACTGAATTTTATGAAAAATAAAGCCTACACTAAATTTTATATTTTTCCTAGACCCAAAAATGACAAAATAAATGTTTAATAAAAAAGAAAAATATTTTTTAATTAATTTTCACTTATTTTTTATGAATATATCTAGATTAATAACAAATTAAAACAAAGAAAATAGAAAAAAGACAAAAAATAAAAGTTATAAAAATTCTGAAAAAATAAAATAAAATAAAGTAAAAGTTAACAATTTCTAAAAATACAAAAAATGCCCAAAATAAACTGTTTAAAATTAAAGTAATTACAACTAATTAAAAACTTAACTAATTTAATTAATTAAATTAAATAAAACTAACTAAAGTTAACTATAGGGAACTAACAAGGGTAAAGGACCAGACTTAAACCGAAAAAGCAAAGGCATACTAACAGTGGGACTAACTAATTATAATATACAAAACAAAATTACCCCCCCCCACAAACAGTCCCTGAGTTGGACCCCGATTACAAAGCAAGTCCAAACAGCTTATTATCAAAAAGCTATTAAAAGCAAATTTTTAAGGGGCTCAAGGGAGTATTTTTTGTAAAATCACTTATGGCTTTTTACTCACTAAAAATAAGCCTAGAAACTTTAATGCCTATTGGACTGACAGAAGCGTAAAAAGCTTATAAGCTTATTTTCATTCTTATTTGGGATTATAAAGCTGCCAAATAAGCTAAGACTATGGTGGACAGATTAAATTAGGCCTAGGGGTACCCTAATGATAACTATGGTCACCTAATAACCAAGCCTCTAAGTATAAGCTGGATATATAAATAAGCAAGGTTGACAGATTATTATAAAAACAGAAAAAGGGATACTTTAAGGCTAATTAAGCTAACCTAGAAGGAATAAGCTATAAGATTTTGGTACTTCAAGGGAAACTAATAAGCTATAAATAAAAGCTAAAAGAAGCTAGGAGCTTAATACAATATAGCAAAATAATGGAGGCTTGAATGGTGTGTCTAGCACCAGGAGGCAAGGCAGTGGCCAATGGCTAATTTGGCTTTGTGAAAATAAGCACTCAAGGGCCTTTTCACCTAAAAACCAACCATGAAACAATATTAAATAAAGGGAGCAAATGATCTTATTTTTCAAAGTTTGAGCCATTAGTGGTTAAGAAAAAGTTGCTGATTAATTATTGTGGCTTGAAATTAAGGGTTTCACAAAGAAATGAGCATTTAGGTACATTGACTTGCGTGTCAATTTGGTTAAGACAAAAGAGTGCAAGAGGCTACATGAAAGGGGCTAGTTTTATGACTTAATAAGCACACTAAAGGTGTGCTTTAAGCTTCTACACAGCTTAAGTGTTTAGCACACTTTGTGGCTTTAAAAATTTGACAGAAAGCCAAGGACCCTAAAAACTATATTTACACAAAAAAATGTGATTTAAATGGTCTAATAAACTCCACACGTTACGATCGAGCCAAAGTTGGGCAGAGTGTTTGTGACCATACCAAACCAAATTTGACCTCATTTTAAGACTTAAACCAGAACACCCCTTATTTATAAAAAAAAGGTTTTTTTTAATCTATATATGAAGTGATAGGCAAAAAAACTTGATTTTCAAGCACCACAAAACAACTTTTATACAATTTTAAACAGGTTTAAACAGATAACATCAAACTTTAAATTTCGACAATGGGAATATCACAAGCACTTTTTAACTTTTATTAAAACTGAAAATATTACAACATAAAACTTTAAAATGAACTGAATTACACTAAATGCTTAAAAGAAAGACTTGAAATTAAAATTAAACTAAAAACATGGTAAAAAATGGTGTGTGGTTCGGCTTGCTTTTTTTTTTCTTTTAAAGCACTAACAGGGAAGGGTTATAGGGGTATTGGGTTGTGGGAAATGGTGAGGGGTGAGCTGTGAGTGTACTAGGGAGGTGGTTTGGGAGTGAAAACAGTGGGAGAGGGTGGTTTGAGTTTTGGCGGTAAATGGGGAAGGGTACGTTTGTGGTTGCAGGTTTAAAAGAAAAGAATGGGGAAGAGGCAAGAGTGCCCCCCCATCTTTCTTTCTATTTTCACTTCCTTTCGAGCCCTTGAACAGTTATAAACGAGTTTAGAAAGTGTCACTTTTGGTCCCCGCGTTTTTATAACAAAAGAGTAAAGAGAGTTTTGGAAATTTGCAAAACTGGTCCCTGCGTTTTATAACTAAAAGAATAAAAGGGTTTTGGTAAATTGCAAAACCAGCCCTTGTGTTTGGTTTCTTTTGTTTTCTTTATAAAAACATCTTTCAAACATGGCACTTTTGGCCCCTTTTCTTTATTTTTTCATTTTTAATTATAAAACAAAGTTTTTAAAATTTACATTTTGGTCCTTGTGTTTTATAAAAAAGGTGTTTTGGGCTTGGGTTTTGTGTTGGGCCCATTGGGCTTGTATTGGGCCCACTGGGTTTGGGTTTGGGCCCAATAAGGTACAGGTTTGGTTATTGGGCTTTTGTGTGTACAATGGCTGAGATTGGCTGTAACTGGGCTAGGATTGGGCCTTCAAAGTCTTCACAGTCTTTGTCAATTGCACACAAATGGGCTGTTGAAATTGATTGAGGGCCCATTTGGTCTTCACAGTCTTTATAAATATACTATTGGGCTTTCCCGGCCCATCAGATGGGTTAAGATTGCATTCAATAGTATTCTTCAGTTCCGGCTCCGGTTTGACTGCTGATTCTTCAGTATTGACTCTGACTTTGGCATTTTTGGACTTTGGCCTTGATTTTGCACAGTCTTTTCCATTCCATGCTCAGTTTTGTCATTTTGGCTTGGTTTTCTGTCTTTTTGATGATATCCACTTCCTGCACAATACAAATGCAAAACAAACATATATTTGGCAGTTTTTGTCTGTTTTTGGTCATTTAAGCTCGTTTTTAGAGGTAAAAGATATGTGTAATTAAGCACTTATCAAGATTACACGCATTTCTATCTACTTTCTCACTTCGAGTTAGTTGGTATTGAAAAGGTGGCAATCAGCTCCAGCCTCCGATCACTAAAACCAAAAGTGCACTATTAAGTCTAGAGCCAAGAGATCGTCCATAAATCTCATTAGGACACTATTCGAATGTATTTGTTGCTCACACATTGTGAAAATAAGTAATGATTTAATAGTCCTACGCATTATCCATGTGATTTTGCCACAACATCAAAGTGATACGAAAGTTATTCACAATGATGATGGAAATCCTTTTAGAGCCAACATCAAACAAGATCTTGGTAGGTGACGTGTGCGATTCTATACGAATCAAGCTTGTGACAACTGG
>BQNB010099051.1:0-25019 GCA_026074375.1 Tanacetum coccineum
AAAACGACTTTTTGGTCGTTCTATATATATCTTGTGTTATTGATCTATGAAGTAACACGCCCCGAACCCTTATTCCGCTGCGACTCAATTTGGGGGTGTTACAGAAAGTCTTGCGGTCCTACTTTATACATATTATTTTTAGAAATGCCCAGGTGTTCTTGGAGGGAACACATTACAAATCTTGTATTTGAACATATATTCATACATTTTGTGACTATTTAAGGTTTAAAATAGTCAGGCATACTTTACAAAACTTTGATGTCAAAAGTTTTGCATACAATCATTTTATGATACTGTAGGGGGACAGTAGTCACTAAACTTTTTACATGGTACTGTGATGACACAGTGGGCAAATACATTCATTTGAAACTCACATTCATATTTAAACTAACCTATGAACTCACCAACTTTATATTGACCGTTTTAAGCATGTTTTTGATGAATTAGATGCTTGGCTTACTTGATGTGCACTGGAGTCTAAATTTGACAAGATTTCATTCATGGATTTCTACATACATACAAGTAATCAAATCTCGTTGTGTTAATTTCAAGTTTTTCATTGTGATGCAATTATGGGACAAACATTATATCAATTTCAAAGAAATCAACGAGATTACTTTTCAAACGACACATTTAGAGGTCGTTCTCTTGTATCTAGCGCTGTGTATTATGAAGTAACGCCCCGGACACATTTCTGCTACGACATATATTTTTGGGGGTGTTACAATTTCGCTCTTTTACGTCTATCTTATGACGTCTTACTATTTACCTTATATCGGTCTGTTATATAAATATCGATCACTCTGATTTTCGCGTACCTCCTGATTTTTTATTTACTCCCTTGATCATTGATACTGATATTACATAAGGATACCTAAACATATGGGCTATTTTCTTTTTGATCTCTTACGATTAACTTCGAACTTTTTCGCGACTTTACCTTATTATCTTTTGATGATATTGAAATTCGGCGTAGTTTGTCAATTCCACTGGTTATTTTAACATTTGACTCCAAGTTTGAACATTCTTCTTATGCTTTTGAATCGCTTATATTGCTTCATAATCTATTGTTTTAAAGTCTTCCATTCGATGGGAGTACTACTTTATCTTGTCACCTTGGATCGTGCCGTCTTTTGGCACTTACCTTTTAAATATGATTGACTAACGCCTCATTCTTCTTCTCGTTACTTCTTATGATTTTGAAGAATAATGCCGCCAAAGAGACTCCTTCTTCTCAATGTAACATTGTATTGATCTCGTGTTTTGTTGTGACAATGCTTAAGTAGGCTAATTTATAATTATCTTATTGAAATGAATTGAGACGCCTCTTCATTTGAATAAGGAAATTATAAATCACTGAACCATAAATTTCTAATTCTTATTTGCATGGATTGGGACACCTTTGGATGTAAATAACGATTTGTAAATGAGTGGGCTTAAGCGTATGGCATCCGTACGAATAACTTTCTTTCGATTTGTAATCCGTTTGTACGAATAATTCCTTTTCTTCGTTCATCTAATCATTATCGTTATCACCTTTATACGAATGAGTCTTTAGACTTCCTTCGGTTCGTAATTTGTTCATTTGATTATTTCCAAATGTGTATCCGACATGGCGTACATCTCTTCTAACAAGTAATACATCCGTATGAATCATTCATTGTCTTTTCTCTTCGAATCGCTATCATTATTGCTTTTGTACAAATGGTTATCTAGAACTTCTTTTGACTCGTAATTTGTTATATGAATTTTTTCGAATGTGTATCAACCGTCGCAAACCCTATGGAGATAAGTCGAATAGAGCACCGGGACGGCGCTCCCTTAAGGTGGGAAGACTGTAACATCTCGTATTTTACGGTCAATATTAAATCTCGACTCCATTCTTATTTTTGTCTTGAATAATTTTTTTGTGTTTTATTTGTTAGCCGATTTAATGAAAATCGTTATTTTTAGTTATTGCGTGTCGTGCTTCGGATATTTATCCGTTAAGCGTTTTAAGAGATCAAATTTTTTTCTTATTTTAGCTCTGAAAGCTAAATTATTCTTATTTTAGTATATCTTGACTTTTCCTACGTTTTGCCGAAACCGTGTCAAAATATAGTACCTTAACACTTTTTAATATTTTAACTAAGCGTTTTATATCAAAATAATGTAGTATAAATGTTTAAAAAAAATTATATAGTAAAATAAATAACCATAATAATAAAACCAAACGCCCCTTTACTTTTAATTAGCTCCTACAAAACTAAAAACCAAATATCCCTTATTTATTTATTTTTACTCCTACAAAACTAAAAACCAAACACCCCGTTATTTTTATAAAAAAATGATGGAAGTTATCTAGACAAATAAGGAAGTATATTTCCCAACATAAAACACACACAGTTAACAAAATTACTTTGTGTGGCACCCCGTAAAAATTTAGATTTCTCTTTTCATGTAAGTAAAAGTTATGTGCTGCAAGTTTGCAAATTTTACCGTTAATTTCAACAAGAAGTCATTTTATGATCGTCATGCATTGCTCCTGGTCAAAAAAATAAAATAAAATAATAGGAAAGAGTAAATTATGACAAAAGTGTCATGAAACGTCATTACACTACCCTACTTGTATATATATTTTGTTCAAACTTCACATGCTACGATTCCTTGATCTGATCCAAAACATTCAAAAGATAACAATAGTAATTCAAGAATAGTATCCATGTAGATCAATAGTATCAAGAGACATCATCATTATCAGATTTCCAAATAGTGTTTACAAATTACACCAATTCACATGCAATGAAAATCTCAGTAGCCAAGTGAGAATTTTGTGTATAAGTAAGACCCATTCATGCACACTTTTAGTATAACCAAAACTTTAAAAATGAGAAGTAGGCAATACGGTTCGAGTTCGAGTTTCGTCGAGGGCAAGAGCCAAAGGGGCGTCGAGTTAAAAGGAGTAGCAACCAAGTATGGTTCGAGCTTCTTACCACCGTCACTTTCCTCATCTAGCAAGCTTGGACCTTTGCAAGTCATTCTTGTAGCTTAACATTCATCATGCTATGTCATTTACCCATGTAAAAACCAAAGCACGTCCGGCTTGGCAAGTAGCCAAAAGCCTCGGTTTTTGCGTGACTAACACACGACACATAGCCCATGCGTAGGTATTATGTACGCACACGTGCAAAGACCTAGTCATGCCATGCCTAAGATAAAATGCGACGTATAATAGGACTTGTAGACAACATATCGTGCGTGAAAACAAGCAACGACTCAAAGACATTTGCGTTAACTTTAAACACAATCATATTACAAAATGTTGGCACTAGGGACGAGTAGAAACTAGGGTTTTCATATAACTTGCTCGATGATTCGCACCATGACCCCATGATACCTTGACATAGTTTGCATCACGAGACCCAACTCATGATTGTACGCAAGCGAGCCATGGCAAGCTGTTGCAGCTGTGCGTTCTGCAAGGGACGAGAAGGTCGTCCTTGTGTCTTGAGATTAGGTCTTCTCGTTGCAGCCTTTTGCTCGCTGATTTGGAACGTCACGGACTCTGATGAAGATAAGCAAGTAGTGCTCGTTGGTTCGCATCCAGGCCTCGTGAACACTTGAAGCCATGAGGCGTACCATACATGTACCCAAACGTGACACATTGGGGCTGTTGCCATTGTTGAAACCATGGGTTTCGCAGCAGCTGTCACTGTCGCAGCCATTTGGGCTGTGAAAAGACATAACCATACCCTTAGTTACGACCTTTATCTATCTCACGACTAATTTTATAAAGTAGAGCCATGCGAATAAACAAGAAAACCTAGTTGTAAATACTAAAGGGTACGTTGGGTGGGAGAAGGAACCACAACAGTGGCCACCAACTCCACTGTTGGGGGCTCGACAGAAAAACAAAAAGATGGAAGAAGGTGTAGGCCATGTGGGTCTTTGTATTTTATAGAGATAATACATATAATGCTTTCTAAGACATGCATGTAATTCACTTTAAAAAAAATTAGTCGTAAAGGAGTATTAAAACTCGCATGTTCTCGAGCTTTTGGGTCGTCCCAGCCGAACCCAGATGGGTTGGTAAACCCTTTAACGAGCCGATGTTTATTTCGATAGGTAGAAAATCTAAATAACAATTTTTCGATGACTTAGAATTGGTAACAACGAAACCGAGTTTTAAACGGGTAAATGAACTTATCACGGTCTATAAAATTTATTTGGCACTAAAATGTTTTAAAACTTATTCGGGTTTTAAACGTAAAAGTCATAAGACTTAAAATTTGAAATATAAAGTTAAATATTGAATATATTACTATTTTGGAAAAATTAAGGGATTAAGGGTGATAATACGAGAACTTGAGGGTTAATTGCGAAATTTACCTAATTTAGAAAATAGAGGGGCTAAAATATACTATTTTGAAACCTAAGAGTATTAGATGTAAATAAATAATTTTCTTTATTCGAACGAACCGTGAGGTATAAAAACTGGTAATTATACAAATTAATTGACGGCTACGCTATAAGTAAATAAACGCGATAGGAAAATATATAGACTTAGTAATTTACAAATAATGCCTATATTTTCCCAAGGTATAAGTCACATGAACTTGTAAATATAAGTTATGACGCATAATAGTATCAATCCCTGTATATACGCACTTATAGTTGTAAAGTCGTGTAGCATCCCTAGAGCCAATGGTTTAATCAACATTTTGAAAACGTAAAACTTTATCTTGTAAACGACAGTGCCCTTGATAACCCATTTGCATAGGTCATTTCATTAAGTTTTCAGAATGTAAACTCAGATTTATCATAATTTATGTATTAACTGAGTCACTATTTGACGTGCATTGATTCACTAACAGTTCCAGGCGATTAACTGACAAGGTAAGTTTTCATAGCCCCTACTTTACTGTTTTAAATCATCTTTTGGGGTGAGAACATTGCTTATTTTTAACAGTTGAACACAAGTACATTCACTGATTTACTATCGGGTCTAAGTCCATATTCAACCCAACTTGTTATGTTGCCTAATTTATCATGAACCGTCAATTGCTTGACCAATTAGACTGGTTAAGCGAGCGCGAATGTTATGGATAGATCTATAGGGATTGACATCCATGTTTGTCTTGGACTGACATTAGTCTAGCAAACACAGTTTCATTTGAGTCAGTTACAGATGTTGCGGGTTAAACATCTGCACGGGCTTATCTATGATAAATCATGTTAACGCTTCGGTGTCATGAGCTTAGACAATAGTAAATACTTTTCATTGTGTTATATAGGATTACTATATTTCATGTTATGGTCATAAATCTTGTGGTTCATCACTATTATCACATAACAAAACCTATAAACTCACCAACTTTATGTTGACACTTTTAGCAATGTTTTTCTCAGGTGTTCTATATTACGGTGCATATGGAGTCTGCATTGGTATATTGGCATGTAGAGGTCTATCTCTCGTATCAAGTCCTCTTTACGCCATGAATTCACAAACCCAAATCCAGTCTTCCGCTGTAGTGAAATTTGGGGGTGTGACAAAAACAGTCAAAATCGATCAAAATCGATCGAAATCGGTCGAAAATGATCGAAATCGGTGGAATTCGTTGGAAATCGGTCGAAATCAGCATACGCATTATCTATTACTATTTACGCCCCAAGTCAACAATTGCTTGGCACGATATCATTAAATGACTAAATTACCACTGTCCGTCATGGAAAACATGTTTCACTAGGCTACACCTTATCATTCACCAACATGGAATAACATATCTTATGGACTACGTATTTGTATCTCATAACGCAAGAAATTACCATGACTTTACCAAATAATATTACCCATCTATCCAACTATTACACTACACTTTAATTTTAGGGATTTTATCAGTTATTACATCTTTACTATCTCATTTTATGAGGGTTACTTACATAAACGCTTCGGGATACTTTGTTAATCACCCACTCGCTACTTCACTACGTGAGGATTCCTTATAGCGACCTTTGTGAGATACGTATACTACTACTTACTCATATGCCAGGTATACCTTAGAAGTATTTCAAAAGTATATAAAGATCTTTTTATACCAAAAAGCTGCGCCGTTCCGCTTGAGTACTCAATAATTGACGAATATCCCATCATTTGGGAACATGAACAACAAATTCATTAAAACACGCTCAGTAAAAGTAAGAGACAATAGCCGCAAATAACAGTCAAGACTGCAAAAAGAAACCGGTAACATGAAGGTTTACGTCAGCTCCTGAGCAAAAGAATAATTATGATACTTAGGATATGTATCTATGTCGAAAACCTACCCACTTTCCGGTCTACTGGCTTAGGTCTTTAAAATAGGATTACCCACTATTAATTGCGAGTAAATTTCCCATAACGAACAAGAAAATACACTGCCTAATCCAACATCCTAGACATACCTCGAGAAATATATGCATAACCATTCCAAGCATACAATGAATCTTATTCAAAAATAGATGGCAACATAGGTATTCACTACCCCAAATAATGATATAAGAAGTAGAAACTCTATTCTGTCGTAAACAGGGTGTTTCGAGAAAAGTCTCAATCCTTTCCAGCAAGTTTATGAACTCTCTTGGAACAGGAAAGCCGTCTCACGGGTCACTCCATTCCAAGAAGACTCTTGACTCGCCAATCTTAGGCAACCGATTACTGAAGTAGAATACTTTGACCTGCTACGGGGCTCTATGAAACACTCCCAAGAAATAAATAACCTCAAGTTCCTACACTAATATCAAAGCACCTGGACCTCTCGAAAGAGAAGTAGATCACCATCATTGTCATCCTACCCAGATGCCTACTTTCTCTGATGGTAAACCCGCATCTGAGACACCAGAACTCAACCCAGAAGATGTGACGGCCAGACTAGAGGACATGGAGGTGGAAATTGACACACTCCATGCAGACGCCGAAGACAAAGAACTCCTAATATCCGAATTACAAGATTCTCTCGCTGCAGCAGAGGATGCGAGATATCCATATCTGAGATAGGAGGCAAAGATGCCTCGGAGAAAAGACGTGCTGAGATCAAGAACAAATTCAAAAAATTCATAGCCGCTTAGCCTTATAAGCCGAATGGCCAGACTTTACAACTTGTATTCCAGTTTGCGAAGGGACATCTAAGCAGAGAAATTTGATGAAGACTTGTTACTTTGATTCGTAAAATAATAATGAAAATAACACATTCTGTCTAAATTGTTTTCTGTGTATATTTACCAGTATGAGAGAAGCCATATATTTGTATTTCTTTTGAAAATTCACATGAACGAACCTTTTTATACGGCAATGGAAATGACGCGTACCCATTGCCACTTTATATGAAGGATACAATCATGTGCTCAGGGATCGGAGAATAGGAAACACTTTCCGAGATAAAACTATGAACAGAAGTATCCTTTTCAAAGGACCCAGCATCATGTTTCAGATGAGAAACAGTAACCCTTACAAATTCAATTCTTTCTTTCACTATTCGACATTTTGTCAGTCCGAGATTCTTTTCAATCAATAAAAGCCTCTTCTACGAAAATGGAAATACAAAAAAAAAATGCTTATAAAATTTTATCAAGTAATAACATTTGATCATACCAAGACCGTGACTTGTGTTTTGTGCCCTGAAGTAGCACCCCAATGTTACAATTCCGCTGCGTTGTCCTGATTTTTGGGGGTGTTACAAAAGGTTCACTCAAGATGGATATGGTTCAAAGTTACTAGTCAATGTGTAAGAATTGTGTAAGTATTCACATGCAAGTGTTGTATGAGAAGTATATACATGAGAGTGACACTCTCATGTGTCATTTTCCAACTTTATATGCACACATGGGTGCATGTTTCAAAAAAATATGCCAAATCTTTAATTTAGAGTTCAAGTATACATGTGGTGATGTTTTAGGCGTCACATTTTGCCTAGACAAGGTGATGGACGAAATTTTTAGAAGTATGACACGAGATTGATGATAACTTGAGTTTACACGAAAAGATTTCGAGTTTCTGGGGTTCCGTTTGGTCAAAAACGCGAAAACGCGATTCAAAGGATAAAACCCTAAAATTAAAATCGGAAGTGATTAAAACTCACGAAACACTCAGGAAATCTAAAGTATCTTATATTAAGCCTAAATTAATTAATAATCGATACCGAAACGCGTCCGACGACGTTTTTTAGTTTTTACGCAGTTTAGTTCCCCGGTAAACTGTCAGTTTAAACGTAACGTATAAAATTTAAAAGTAGATGATCGGAATGGGTCGGAATACTAACTGGGAATTTACGGGGTGTGACATATAACGTAACATCATTCACCTGATGCTTGGGAGACGCAACGATTTATATACACTACGGGTCTCAGTATCGACTATGCTTACAATCACAAATAGATAACTAAAGGAAAAGGGGATGTCAATGTAAACCTAAGGTATACATAGCCTGATCAACTATGTATAAGTTGGGTCGACAAGGATATGCTCAATAGTAGTCGATATGTATATGTGGGATAACAAATTGGAAAGTATGCTCATTTATTCATTCAACACATTCAAGATAATACCCAAAACAACTATGAAAAACTACGATACATTAAAGGTACATCACGAGAAATTAACCCTACATAAACGAAACAAAGTTAAAGATGAAACGTCCGATGATTTTCCTGGGGGATTCAGAATTAGATTAATTAAAATGCCCAAGAACAAAACGGTAATACAACCCGCTCGCCTACCGGCGAAAGCTACTTTTTACAGAAAACTTCCACGCCAATCGCCACAATGACAAGTGGCACAATAAGCCCTATTATTACAATGATGTACTGGTGATCCTCTTCATGTGGAACACTCGCCAAATAACAACCAACCACCACAATGAACACAACCGCGATCAGGGAAACGAGATACGACATTTTAATCAAAGGACGAATGAAAAATTTAAGTAAGAAAACTTATCTTATGCTTTGACAAAGGTGAGAATTAACGAATTATATATAGAGTGGAGGTAACGGTTTGCCACATTTCTAGCCGTTGGAGCCCCACTTGCCACTTTCGTCTTTTTTAACCCATGCCACGAATACGACAACTTGAATTCAAAACAAAAGACTCCAATTTGGAAAGACTGCGATACCCCATAAAAATTTAAATCTTATTTCAAACCCTTAAGGTAAAATCAATCCCCGAAAAAATTTTGAATTGGCATTTAATCTCATAAAATAATTATTTTGGGAATTGAAAAAGTTTACAAATTGATAACACTATCCCTAAACCACTTTATGATACTGTAGAGGGACAGTAATCATGTTCACTCAATTATTCAATTCAGAATTATCACGCAAACACTTTATAATACTGTGTGGAGACAGTAACCAAAAATCACTCAATTATTCCATTCAAAATATATACTCAAGCACTTTACAACATTGTGGCGAAACAGCAGTCACGAAACAAATTTTTACAGAAGGCAAATGCATTCATTAGAACTTACTAGATTACTAACATAATAACTGTTGGTTTGCAAAAGTGGAAATTCAAGTACATAGTTTAAGGCAACAATGTTTTATTCAAAGCAGTACAACAACATGGTTACAGCAACCCTTAGATCGTTAATCCGATGACTCATATTCTGAGTCGTATCTCACTACCCCAAATTCTAGAAAGAATGCATTATTTTCGGCTTGTTCTTGCCTAATTTTCTCCTCTTGTGCCTTTTTGTTCATGGCCTCTTCTTCCAACATTTCTTTTAGAGCTTCTTCATCCATACGGAGTTGATGTAACTCTTTCTCGGTAAGGGGGCAATTAGCCTGTGATGACGAACAACCTATACCTCCGTGTGTACGGCCGGAGTATTTTTCCTGAAACCAAGCCGACTTAGCACCCATTTGTTTCTCTAGCTGTGCCGCCTTTCCATACATAGAAAGATGCAGCTTGCGATCCTTTTCAGAACTTTCTTTTAAGAAAGTGCAAATCAAAGCACGGCTCTCTTGAGAAATGTCATTACATTTCTCGTAGGCTTTTCTAAGATCGTCTCTAATAGCGCATGAATCTTCAAACTGAAAGGCTAATTCCAGGAGCGCATCCTGACGACCCTTATCTTCGTTAATTAATCTTTGCACCAAGGCTTCGACTTCAGAGTCGGTATGGGGAAGCGAGCATGCCATTCGAAATTTTTTTCCTTGTATTGGGATTTAAGTTTGAAAATTTGAGAGAAGTAAGATGGTATTTATAAGGCAAAAAGGGGAGGGGGAAATAATTTGAGATTTTATTATTTACTTCAACGGATATATTCCCACACATTTTGTCGTATTGACTCGTTCCGATAATGAGATATTCAGTAGGGAATACGCGATGACCAGTTCAAGAACAAATACCCTCACTTGTTTACAAATTCACGATCTCCTACAACGTCTTGATTTCGGGACGAAATCTTCTAACCTGGGGAGGCTGTGGCACCCCGTAAAAATTTAGATTTCTCTTTTCATTTAAGTAAAAGTTATGTGCTGCAAGTTTGCAAATTTTACCGTTAATTTCAACAAGAAGTCATTCTATGATCGTCATGCATTGCTCCTGGTAAAAATAATAATCAAAAAAATAAAATAATAAGAAAGAGTAAATTATGACAAAAGTGTCATGAAACGTCATTACACTACCTTACTTGTATATATATTTTGTTCAAACTTCACATGCTACGATTCCTTCATCTGATCCAAAACATTCAAAAGATAACAATAGTAATTCAGGAATAGTATCCATGTAGATCAATAGTATCAAGAGACATCATCATTATCAGATTTCCAAATAGTGTTTACAAATTATACCAATTCACATGCAATGAAAATCTCAGTAACCAAGCAAGTGTTCGTGTATAAATGAGAACCATTCACATACACTTCTAGCACAACTCAATAACGAAAACAAGAAGGAAACAATACATTTGTGAGTTAGGGTTTCGTGGGGTTCGAGAGATAAGAGACGTCAAATTTAGCAAGGGGTAAGCAAGGGTAGTTTGAGCTTCTTATCACCACCACCTATCCGCGTCGTCTAACAAGCTTGGACCTCAGTGAGCCACCTCCTAGTTTAATCATGTCATTTACCTTTGTAGTCTAACACACGACCAAAACCAAAGCATGTCTTGTCTTGGCTAGCTAGACGAAAGCCTCGGCTTTGCTTGGCTAGTACACGACACATAACCCATGCGTGGTTCGTATGTACGTACGCATGCAAAGACTTAGTCGTGCCATGCATAAAATAACAACGCATACGAAACCTAGTAAACAACACATTCACGCGTGAAAACAAATAACAAACCAAGACATCTTATAAAAAGTTTAAACCTATACGTTGGCTCACTAGGGGGCGAATAGACGTTAGGATTATGCGTGGCATACGACCTCAGTATGATACCTTTAGACATGACAACATGTCATGGGACGAACCACAACGAGCCTTTTCTCGCTGACTTGGAAACATCACAGACTCTGGTAAAGACGAGCACATCGTGCTCCTTGGTTCGTGCCCAGGCCTCGTAAGCACATGACACTGTGAGGCGCACCATGCTTGTACCTAAACGGGACACAGTGGGGATGCTGCCACCGTTGAAACTGTGAGTTTCGCAGCAGGCTACTGCCACTGTCGTAACCATTTAGGCTGAGGAAAACGCAACCACACCCTTAGTTTCGACCTTTATCTACCTCGCAACTAATTTTATAGAATAGATCCATGCGAATAAACAAAAAGACCTAGTTGTAAATATTAAAGGGTGCGTTGGGAAGAAAGAAGAAAACCACAACAGTGGCTATCAACCCTCTGTTGGGCACGACAGAAAAACAGAAAATGGTAGAGGGTGTAGGCCATGTGGGTTGTTGGTATTATATAATGCATGAGATGCCTCTTACCACTTGCATATAATTCACTTTATCAAAATTAAACGTATAGGAGTATAAATACCTGCGTGATTTCGAGTTTTTAGTCGTTTCAGCCGGACCCAAGTGGGTTAGTAAACCCTTTAACAAGCCGATGTTTATTTCGATAGGTAGAAAATCTAAATAACAATTTTTCGATGACTTAGAATTGGTAACAACAAAACCGAGTTTTAAACGGGTAAATGAACTTATCACGATCTATAAAAATTATTTGGCACTAAAATGTTTTAAAACTTATTCGGGTTTTAAACGTAAACGTCATAAGACTTAAAATTTGAAATATAAACTTAAAAAATTGAACAAATAAAGTTAAATATTTGAATTTATTACTATTTTGGAAAAATTCTAAAGGGATTAAGGGTGATACATACAGGAACTTGAAGGTTTATTTGCGAAATTTACCAAATTTAGCAAATAAAGGGGCTAAATATACTATTCGAAAAAAACCAAGAGTATTAGATGTACAATAAATCATTTTCTTATTCGAGGACGAACCGTGAGGTATAGAAAACTGGTAATTATACAAAATTAATAGACGGACTACGCTATAAGTAAATAAACGCGTAGTAACAATATATAGACCCCCTTAGAAATTACAAATAATGCCTATCGTTCCCAAGGTATAAGTCCACATGAACCTTGTATAAATATAGAGTATGACGCATCATAGTAATCAATCCAGTATAATACCCCATATAGTTAGTAAAGTCGTGTAGCATCCCTAGAGCCAACGGTTTAATCAACATCTTGAAAACGTAAAACGTCATCTCGTAAACGACAGTGCCCTTGATGACCTATTTGCATAATTCATTTCATTAAGTTTTCAGAATGTAAACTCAGATTTGTCATAATTTAGGTATTGACTGAGTCACTATTTGACGTGCATTGATCCATTATCAATTTCAGACGATTAATTAACAAGGTGAGTTTTCATAGCCCATACTTTACTGTTTTAAATCATCTTTTGGGGTGAGAACATTGCTTATTTTAACAGTTGAACACACGTACATTTACTTATTTACTATTGGGTCTAAGTCCCTATTCAACCCAACTTGCTATGTTGCCCAATTTATCATGAACCGTTAATTCTTATAAGCGCGAATGTTATGGATAGATCTATCAGGATTGACATCCCTATTTGTCTTGGACTGACATTAGTCAAGCAAACACAGTTTTATTTGAGTCAGTTACGGATGTCTTGGGTTGAACATCTGCATGGGCTTATCTATGATGATACATGTTAACGCTTCGGTGTCATGAGCTTAGACAATAGTAAATACTTTTCATCGTGATATATAGGATTTCTATATTTCATGCTATGGTTATAAAATCTTGTGGTTCATGTACTATTAATCAAACAACAAAACCTTGAAACTCATCACGCAACTTTAAGTTGACACTATATAGTAAAAGTTTTTCTCATGTGATCTATATTACGGAATATATGGAGTCTGCATTGGTATATTGTCATGTAGAGGTCTATATCTCGTATCAAGTCCTCTTCACGCCATGAAGTCACAAACCCCAAATCTAGTCTTCCGCTGCAGTGAATTTGGGGGTGTGACACTTTGTCTCCTCCCTCTTCTCTCTGTTCGACGACATAACCACCACCATCATCAAGAATCATCACCAAAAATTTCCTAATCAATTCCAATCACTCCCATATCATTCCCACATAAATCTCCATCATTCTCTACAATAAAAAAAATCAACATGCAAAGGATTTAATTAAAGATCTTGATTTTCTTGATTTTTTGGGTTTGATTTAAAAGGGAGTGTTTGGTTCGTTGTTTTTTCTTTCCCCCCCCCCCCCCCCCCCCCAACTTCAATTGTTGCTACGTAAGCCACAATCTCTTGTCTAATTGTTTATTTATAAATTTATGGGTTTATTTATAATTTGTTTAAACTCTGGAAAAAATTATGCATCATGTTATTAGGTTTTATTGTGAAAGTGATATGGTGATAGGTAGTAGCTTATGATGATTATAAATTAGGTTAGATTGAATTTTGGAAGCGGATGTGGATTTATAGATTAGGACAGCAAGTTGTGTAGTGTTTGTCGAAAACTATTTGCTTAAAAAGTCTGTGATTTTTATGACTATGTTGGATAGAGCAACATACACGGTGTATGAGGTGCTTGTATGGAGCGCAACTATCCGGATGACCAAGTTACCCTCGCGTCGGGTTAGAGTAAGAGTACTATGGTTCCAAAGTGTGATTGGGGACCTTTGCAGATATGTTTTGGGAGGGTGATGTTGAAATGTGAAAGATTTGGGGGCCTTAAAACCTACTATATTTTTACATAAATGGATAGTTTATAATCTCAGGTCCATGTGGTTAATTGGATGAAATTTTATCTCCTCTGGATGAGGGAGATACGACCAATTTACTAAAGGTTGTCGATTCTGACCTAGTCGTAGAAAATGGAGCATAAGTCCATATTGTTGTGCAAACCTTTTTGTAAAATAAACATTTTCTCAATAGAGGACCCTTAGTAGAATCACCTCTAATTAGTTTCACTGAAATAGCATTTGTAAATTTCAAAGTGCGTCCGTTTTCATAAGCTATAAAAATTGGTCGAACCTTCTTTGGGTCAGCATTGTGATGCTAGGAAGATTGGTGTTTAGTGGAAAATTTTTGGTCATGAGGTACCTGGGAAATTAGATAGACAGTTTGGATAGGTTTTAAGGTACCATGTGGTGGAGTTGCTAATAAATTTTAACTCCACCAGTATGAGGAATTAAGGTCGATCATCTAAAACTAGTCAATTCTGGACCACTGTTTGGGAAAACGGGTATAACTCCATATTTTTACACTAAAAGGTTAAAACAAAAAGTTGATCCCTGTAGTATACTCATAGAGCTAACATCACAAATTGGCCTCACTTTAATAGCTATCATAGATTGGGACTTATGGTCATTTTCGTAAGGGGTTAAAAATCAGGAAATAATCTGCATTGGATGATCAGGGGTAAATTGGTCATTTCACTTAGGTTATGGATACATTGGATTGTTTGGTTGATAACATAAGTAAAATCTTGGTCATTAAGCAATGATTTAGGTGAAAACCCTACGTTTGTAACCTATTACGGATTCTGAGATCTAGGTCCAATAAGTCTGGTAACGGCAATTTTGTAAAAGTACTATTGTTTTAAAACGGATTAATTAACGTAAACGAGTTTGTAATGGGTTGATTAAGTCATAAGAATACAATACATATGAAATTCATTATTTCAGGTCCTAAAGGGATGGGCTGATAAATCCCACTTGGTTAAAAGTATTAGAACGCCATATCATGATCACGATTTCTTCATTTGCATCTTTTGGTTGTTTTTGTCGTGTGCGTTTTGTTTCTTTATACTAAGTCACCATTCTTTCTAGGTGATACTTAGGTGACCGTGGTTTCACACCATCATTGATCTAACTTCAGTACTTACTCTTTCATTGCTTCTCGGTGAGTTCATAGCCCAACCTTTTCTCTTTCAAATATTTTCATAACCAGTTTTCCTCTGGGGTGATGAATACATGCTCGTTACTAAGAAAATTTATTGATTTCTACCACTTAAGCGTTACATGACTAATTTTACTAAAGCTTTTACTTGCTTACTACATGACTTTTAATACATGGTTATTTACTCATGAATTTACTAAAGCTTGCTTTGCTTACTATATGATTTGAGATCACCGAATTCTTATATATGAAAACAAAGAGTTTTAAACACATTACTTGTTTTACATTGAACACAAGTGTTTTTCAATTGTATGCTATTTCAGATCATATTATTGCCTAAGTACCCTTTGCCATTAAGTCCCCTTTTCTATCATGAACATAGTATTTACTATTGTAGTAAACGCGCGAGTGGTATTGTGGATAGATCTATCGGGATTGACAATTCCCGTCTGGGCTATGGTTTCTAGATAACCATTGACGCATTTAACATTTGAGGTATTTCGTAGGATGTTTGGCAGCATCTGTATCTGTTTTGGGGCACAAACCTCGAGTACTGGTTTGGTTACATTTCATTACATGTTAAGGTTCGGTGTCATGAGCTTAGTGCAATAATACATATTACTTTGGACTACTGAATTTGTTTCGTAGTCTACTATTACCTAATTCTTGTGGTCCACTACTGAACATTACCTGACTTATTGAATCACTACTTGGATTTCGGAATTTATACTTTGAAATGTTGTAACGCTTCTTTTCTTGCCGAAACATTTCTTAAATTATTTCAATACTGCTTTTATTTAAACCTATGAATTCACCAACATTATTGTTGACGTTTTGCATGTATTTTCTCAGGTTATTATTTTGCTAGCTGAACATTGGGAGCATTTGGATGCGCGGATATCAAAACTTTAAAGGCTTGGTTTTTCTTCACATTCGGTAATCATTTATCTTTAAATATACAAACGAGTCATGTTTAAATTCTTGTAACTTTTGTTAAAAAGGAAATTATTGGGACATGAATTTACTCTGATTTATTTAAATAGAATTGTGCATTTTATTAAACCGTCTCTTTTGGAGGTCTCCGTTTACTGTAACCTTGGTGTGAAATAACTATGAAGTAGCACCCCAAAGTGGTATTCCGTTGCGTTGTTGAAATTTTGAAGGTGTTACATTAGAGGTGTCTTTGGCTGCCATGAGAGAGGAACGTGGGGTGGTTAGGGTTTAGAGGGGGTGGAGGAGAAAATCGTGGGTTGAGGAGAAAATTATGGAAGTTTAGTTTGGATAAGAGAGGCCGGCAGTGCTCCCAAACACCAATGCTTAAGACACCCTTGAATATCTATCATGAAATCATCACAGAATAAATAGAGCACTTAACAATGGGTTTAAAAGTACCCCTACATAATACGTGAGGGCCATAAGGCTATGGGCTAAGTATACAAATACAATACATGGATACAACAATAACAGATATGAGTCCACTAATAACATTTTCGACAAACAAACAAAAATAGCTCTGTCGCAACGCACAGACATTATTCTTTCTTTAGACAAACTTAACACTAATCAACTATCAAAATATATATTCAACAACCAAAAATAAATAAGTCTGTCGCAAACAACGCGCGACCGTAAATCCCCTCGTTTTCTATAATTCCTAATGAAGATTGGAACCCAAGGGAATACACTACATATAAAAGAAAGTCTGCAAGGACTTTACAAATATCCACACGTCATTTTTTCCAACTATTTAGCCCGTCAATAAGTTCGTTATTAAGCACTGCTATTTAGTATATTGGATTTGCACTTTACTCTCTATGACGTATTATTAATGGCAGAAGGGTTGAGTCTTTAAACCAAGTATAAGTAGGCTGCCTTATTTGCAATCTTGTAAGGTGAAATAACATATTTATAAGCTCCACATGGATACTTTTATATCACATTTGAGGTGATTAGGGAAATGGCCATAACCAGTAACGGGAACTTCACTTAAGCTGCGATTTACGTCAAGAACTCGTTATCCTAAGTAGCCTAAATAAGAAAAACCTCATCCCGCTTCTTGCAGTTGAAAAGCAAAGATGTATGTAGCGGAAAAACATGACACCAAATTTGTGAATGTTGTCCTTGGATTTGTGTCATAAAAGAATGTACAATACATGCTCAATAAAATTCTTTCAGATTGGGTGCAAGATACAAATGTCTTAGGTTTCGTTTTTTTTAGAAGTACTTTTTCATCTCTTTTGTTTGCAAACCTCTGCAGGCGCGCAGAGGGTTTTGTTTGTTTTTTTGCAGACATAAGTAATAAAAAACACTTCTATTCTAGCCTCTTCAATATTTCAGACATAAACTTTCACTTTTTTCCTCTTCTTCTCACTTTTTCAACACTCAGCTCCCACCATCACCTTTAAAATTCATTTGTTTTCATACATTTTTTACATTTTATCCGTTTTTTGTACGGTTTCGTATGTTTTTATACCGAAGTGATTCATTTTGTATGTTTTTTGTACGTTTTTCTTCGTTTTTGTACGTTTTTGTATGTTTTCTTACATTTCATTCGTTTTTATCCGTTTTTCTTCGATTTTGTACGTTTTCTTACTTTTTCATCTGTTTTTCTATATTTTCTTACGTTTTCGTATGTTTTAGTCCGTTTTTTACGTTTTCGTAGGTTTTTATACGTTTTTTACGTCTTCGTCCATTTTCATTCGTTTTTATACGTTTTTGGACGTTATTATACGTTTTCATCCTTACAATAAACGCATAATAACGTAAAAAAATAGGTATGAAAACGTACAAAAACATAAATAGACGCACACAAACGTATAAAAACGTAAAAAAAATATGAAAATGTACAAAAACGTAAAAAAGGGTAAAAAAAAAACGTACACAAACGTAAAAAATTGTAAAAATAGTACAAAAACGTAAAAAAAAAAGTACAAAAAGTATAAACCATACAAAAACGTATAAAAAGGAATGAAAACGGATGAAAACGTATAAAACGTTCGAAAACGTACAAAAACAATAGTAAAAAGGATAAAGAAAAAAAAGAATGAATGAAGTGATTCACTAGAATAGAAAACAAATGGTATTTTTTCTGCAGATGAAGACTTTAAATGTACTTCTTCTTCTGTAAACATGGTTTGCAGATAAAGAGGTAAAACCTACGAAAAAACAAACAAAACCTTAATATCTTATTAGGTTTTACATGATTAAGCTAGGCTCTATAAATATCATCTTTATCTACTATTGGGTGATGACAAACACCCAAGTTTGCATTAAAAAACTCACAATTACGTAGTAGAGTTGATTGGATAGTATTCTTTATTCAACTAGTCAAATGAAGGCTGCAGAGGACAAACAAAGAGTTAAGGTTGGTAGGGCATGTATATTGGGCTATTAGGACACATAATTTATGGCATGGGAGACAAATAGGGCCCAACTCAAAAAGTCTAATTTAATTATTTCACGTGTGGTTTCTGGCCCACATATGACCCTTCAGCAATTACTACCTTACACGTGTGTACCAAGTACCATACCCCCTTGTATCAACTTTTCTGTCAAAATTCATATTATTCGCTTTCAAATTTTGACTAAACTGTCAACAAATCTTAATCTTAACAGTATAAAGAGAAAATGTTGGGTGTAAAGTTGATGGAAAAAATACCTCTAAATATTTATGTTTATGTTAAGAAGATTATTGTTGTTATAACTTTAAAGTTTTGTTTTTAGATCTGAACCATTTTTATCATCGTTTGTAGATTTGTAGAACAAGATGACTAACATACAATGCATCCAATAATGTTGATGTTTTTCAACAAGCTCATAGCAAGAAGTGAATAATACGAATAGAATAGCAAGAATTTTTTTAAATGTATCGATTTGATATGTGTACTTTTAAAAAATTGTACAATAACGAACTTTCATAAGTGTCCTCATCTGCACATTTTGATAACGTGTCATACCTGATACGCTGACACGTGGCACCATCAATAACGTGACACGTCATCAAAATGTGCAGATGAGAACACTTATGAAAGTTCGTTAGTATTGTACAACTTTTTAAAAGTACACGTACCATATCGATACATTTGAAAAAATTCGTTGCTTTTCTACGGCTTAAACCCTAATACGAATCGTTAGTGATGCGGATAACACAGAATTTCACTTTCAAATAAACACAGTGATGCCGATAACACAAGTAGACGACCATACACAAACAAATAAATTCCAAGAACGTTATATATAAAAAAAAATAGTTCATGTAACCTTCAAACCAAAAGAAAGAGTGTATAATTAGATAAATGGCTTAAAAAACTAAAAGAAAGAGTGTATTTGTATTGCTCTGAGTTCTTTTCTCTTTAATCGTATTGTTTGAAGAGAAGGAAGACCGTTTAATTGTATTTTTTGATTATTGTCAAATATATTGTTGTCGTTAAAAAAAGCTATCATAACCTGAATTTTACAAAAACCGTAAAAGTTAAGACAACTGTGTGGCGCGCAAATAATATATAAGGGTTGGAACAACGTTGATATTATTCACTAGTTTCTTATAACAAAAAATGTAACATGAGATCAATAGTGAGTGATTATTAGTAATGAAAATAGTACATTCCAAAATGTAGAGTCATGCTATTAGTAAAAACGAATTTTAATAGACAAGTACCGTAATTTATTCAAGCTATAAATCTATGAAAGAAATCTGACGCTTTATACACATAAAATACATGCCACTATACAAACTCATGTAATTTGACTAGGGTTGGAAACGAGTCGAGTCGAGCCCGAGCCTGTCTGAGCTCGAGCTCAGACAGGCTCATGCTGGCCTCATATTTTGAACTCGAGTTCGGCTCGTGAAATTTTTCAAAAGCTCGAGCTCGACTAATTTATACGATGTTTTGAAGAAAACAAAATTCAATTGGAGCTCGACTCGTTAATCTTATAAGGCTTGAGCTCAGTTACTTATTTTAAGCTCATTTATACACAATTATACGTATAGAGATTGTATATACGCATATATTTGTAGGGCTCGTTTAGGCTCGCGAGCCGGCTCGATCTTTTTGTATAGAGCTCAGGCTCGAGCTCGATTATTAAATGAGCTCTAACTTAGGCTCGAGCTAGTTTAGGCTCAGCTCGTTCAAGCTTTTTACCGATCTGATCCCGAGCTTTTCACGAACGGCTCGGCTCGTTCCCACCCCTACGTATAACTATAAACAATAAACATGTACATCTAGACATAATCACATTCCTCATGCTATGTATGTTTCTTCTTACAAAAAGAACTACTCAATTATCACAATTATCACTCATTTTGCTTTTTTTCATTTTGTCTATGCATACCTGTCATAATGGAATGAAACAAAAACAACGGTTAAACTCTTTCGAAATTGTTAAAATCCGTACCTTAACGTCACGAATAACTAATAAAGTTTTGGTTAATTTTAATCGCAGTTCTATCACTATCAAACTTCAACTCGTAGTAAAAGGCCCATAAAGTTAAGATAGAAACAAAATGGGCCAGTGCTAGCTCACCTTCATTTGTCATCTTCTTATATACTCATTCGTAGTTTTAAATTAAATTTTAAATAGTTTAACTAAGTATTATGGTAGGGGACTTTTCAATAGATTCCCACTTAAAACTGCGTATTTGTAACAGTGCTTAGCAATTGTATTTGTGATAGTTTTATGTAAATACGCTTTTGGCATGTCGTTGAAGAAAATAAGCTTTTGATTTTGATTTTTTTTTTTGCCACAGAGGTACCGTATTGCATTTGAAGGTTATGTTCAACAGTTTATGACAAACGTATTTCACTATAACCATTTCAAGATCGTTATTATCAAGTATCAACCACGCTTAAGTGGTGTTATAGTTACAATACGAGACATTAAGATAGTTATGACATGTTAAACATTGCTCTAGCGAAAGATAAACATATTTGAGGCACGCAAAAGTTCAACATACCCAAAATTTAGCATAAACCAATGAACCAATTATATCCACTCATTTTTTAATCAAAATAATAAAAACGCACTTTACATCTCTTTTTTAAAAATTAAACATCTCACAAACCGTTAATCGTTACGCAAAACAAAACATACAATCGCGACGAGAATTAAATCAGCTATCTATAAAGGGGCACTTCTATATATTTTTGACGAACTTTTTTTGGATTTTTTTTAGTTGCGTCTGGAAAATATCACATGTGATTTGTATCACAAATCACATGTGATTTTATGAAATCACATGTGATTTTTTCAGATGTGACTGGAAAAAAAAATTCCAAAAAAAAATTCTTCGAAAGTATATTGAAGTGGATGTCTACTGAAAGATAAAAAAATACTTGTCGCAATGTTGTATTTTTGTCGTTTGACGATTTACCGTTTGCAAGATATTTTATTTTTAAAAAAGAGGTGAAAACTGAATTATTATTATTTTGATGAAAAAATGAGTGGTTAGGATTGGTTAATTATTTTGATGAAGTACGCTCGAACCGATAACCTTTTATTTATAAAATCTATCCAACAGACTTATAGATTTTTCGGAAATAAGTACATACCGAATAAAAGGGATTCAGCTTAACTCAAATTTGAAACAACACCCTTAAGAATCACAAGTTTTTCAATCTTGAAACTCACTTTAAATTATTTAATTTGAAATTACGAGTATCAGAACAAAATGAACACGTCTAGAAAAGACATCCACACAAATCAAGTTTCCAACAAAGCCAGAAAATAGAGCCTGCCTGTCATGTACCCGTACCGCGTCACACACAATCCCACCCCCGGGGCCCACACACATGATCACTGTATCTTCACCCGACATACACCTGGTCCCGCGTCACATGCAATTATTTCCCCAAATGATCCAACGGTTGAGATAAAAGATAGTGTCAACGATAAAGATGAATATGTCCCCTGTGAAATAAAAGGTGACGTTAACTTGCCACTCGTGTGACCAACATTTAGAGCTGTGAGGTGTTCCCTTTTCTTTTCTTAGACGAGCTACGCGCTTTCAAGTCAAATGCTGTGTCCTTTGACTTTTTTGTTTGTGATTATATTCTGTTTTAGAAATTAAAAAAAAGTAAAAAATAATCCAAGAGATGCAAATGAATAATAGTTCCTGGTAAAATGTGCAAACCAAGTATTGTTTTTGTTTTTGCAAGATTGAGATCATAAAATCAGATTAGAATCTTAAGATTTTACTATAATGATATTTTTCTTAATAATCTTTGTAATATTATATAATTTCACAAATTATTATATATCACAAACACAAAATTATATGAATATCTCATAAAAGTGTTGTCTTAAATTATGATCCCGAAAATAGAGAATTACATGTATATCCTTCTTAAAAGTTGATATTACATAAATATTCTTCTTAGTTTTGTAATTACATCAACCTCCTTCCCAAAATTTTATAATTACATCAATATCATTCTCATATTTTTAAAAATGATATATATGTCCAAAAATCAATTAAATCGTAATTATATTGATTTTAGATTATAAAACCATTATTTATCTCTTATATTGATCATGATCATATTATTCAATATACTTTTTGGCCTCGAAATCGATCGAAAACAGACGAAAACGGTCGAAATCGGTCAAAAGCGGTAGAAATCGGTCGAAAACGGATGATAACGGTCGAAATCGGTGGAAATCGTTGGAAATCGGTCGAAACGGTCCAAATCGGTCTAAAACAGTCCAAATCAATCGAAAACGGACGAAATCGGGCGAAAACGGTCTAAAACGGTTGAAATCGGTCGAAAACGGCTGAAAACGGCCAAAATCGATCGAAAACGTATAAAAACGTAAAAAACGGATGAAAAATGCTATACCCAACAAGACCCATCTATAGATATTAAGGGAGACCCAACTAGACTCATCCCTTAAAAATATTTACCCGACTAGACTCATCTATAATATTAGAGGAAAAATGCTAGACCCATCTATAAATTTAAGAGAGACGCATCTAAACCCATCCTTTAAAAGTATTTAACCAACTAAACCCAAATTTAACCGATGGGTCTAAAATTAACAACTCTAGTCAAAATTAGTTTTATCACATGAAAAATAAATCGAAGGATGTTACCGAATCAAACACGCAACTTTTAGACTTATGGGAGTATGGGACCAGGGACACTACTTAAATTCTCTTTATAATTTACGTCTTTATAGTCTAGCATCAGAAATGTACTCCATTAATTAATACATGAACCTTGTTTCCATATATATGTACACGAGACACTTTTATTTGAATTATAACATTAAAAAGTGATCGTCAACTTTATATCGATATTCTTCTTTTCTTTTTAGAGAAAATAAGCGGACTTATCCTTCTAACGAGTCAGTGCCGACGTCTATTTGTTAAAAAGATAAAGCATACAAAAGAGTCATCATTATAATTTAGAAAGCGATGTGATTGTCGGGTTAAAAGATGCAAATAACGAATAAAATTGATTTAAAACTTCAAAAGAGCTTGCATCTTCTAGTTCATAGAGAAAAAAGAAACATCACATACTTTTATAGTCTTGTTCACCAATTATCTTAATGCATTTAGCTAATCTAAGTCAAGACTAATAAGTAAAACTACTACGGTAAAAACTTTCGAACCAAATGCGGCAATGAACTCTTATTATAGAGTTACAAAAGAATGACATCAGATTTTGATCATTTTTTATAGAACAGACAATCTTAAAATCATCGCATATTATGCATCCTTGTATTAAATGGTTGGATATATTGTTAGACAAGTTGGTGGGTGGTTGACAACAACTTTACAGATCAAGAGAGTAAATGCAAGCAAAGTTTCTCCATCAAACTTGCTGTATTCGCCAAGTTTTAAGTTTTCGTGTCCACACATCAACATGACATAGTTAGTACCATGTTCTTCTATATATGTATTGTTAAGGTAAAATACAGTGCCTTGAGTCTTGGGTGCGTTCCCTCGTCTCTTGGTGAAGTATCCTTTTGAATTACCTGAAAGTAAGAAAGAATACCCGTTAACTCGCCCCGGGTGTTGACCCAGGACCAAACTCGGGCATGAGAGTAAGTATGTGAGTATGAGCCGAATGGGCTATATGTGGGGGCCGAGGAGGCTGTAGTAATAAATGTGTGTGTGTGTTGCAGTAAATGCTGTCTTTTGAATAGTAAATACGGAGGTATTTATACTAGTCGAAACACTGTAGAGATGTACGGTTTCTGGCATGTAGATGACGACCCTTTCGTCATGTCTCTATCGCCTGTGTCTTAGATGGTGACATCTCTTTAGTTGACGTTACAGTTTATCGTGTAGTCACTATCTTTCTGTGCTTATGGTGACGTTATCTCTTTGATGACGTTGTCCTGTAGATCTCTGAAATGAAGTCAGCGCTTTGTTGTTTACTAGGCTGACGTCCCGTACTCGTTTGGAACTTCATGGCCCGTTCGGACCTTTGTGGCCCTTTCGGACTTAAATAGCTTGCTTGGTCTGGAATGATTCGATTGGGCTTGAGTGGTTTGCTTGGGCTTTGTGTGGCCCCTTCGGACTATTAGCTTGTCCGGCATATACGCGGACACCTTGCATTATTATCAAATAAAGTTCCATACATTTCTATTGTACTCGACCCACGACCATGATTTCCCAGGCAAGATACCAATAAGGTTTAGCAAGTATC
>BQNB010099052.1:0-25019 GCA_026074375.1 Tanacetum coccineum
GATTGCTATGCAAACTATGAATACTAATATTAAAACTGATGTCTAGATCTATGCCTTAGAGTTCCTTTTATACACCAAGGAAACCTTAATGGGCTTACAAAATGCGTCAAGTGATCATGCATATATATTCCTTATATAACTCATGCATATTACTTTAGCAGTACTAACTATATAACAAATAGTACTAACTAACAGTACTAATAAACTGGCAGTACTAACAATTTGTACTGGCAGTACTAACTAAGCTTGATAGTACTAAGTCTTTTCATGGCAGTACTAAGATGAACCAGCAGTACAAAGTTGTAGAAGCCCTTAATTCCCAATAGTTTTGTTTGATTCTGGTGCTGATTATAGCTTTATATCTACCAACTTCTTGCCATTGATTAACATGAAACCTGGTGTCATAAGCCTCGGTTATGAGATTAAGATAGCTAGTGGCCTTAAGGTAGTAACCAATATGATTGTTCGAGGATGTAAACTTGAACTAGAAGGTCATACATTTATCATCAATTTGATTCATTTTGGTCATGGTAGTTTCGACGTGATTGTAGGAATGGATTGGTTGTCAAAGCTTAGAGCTAAGATAGTTTGCTATGAGAAAATAGTCCAGATTCCATTTGGAAGTTCATGGATATCGTCTCGAAGGGAACCTGAAACAGTTGAAGACCATGAAAGCGAATGACCCGAAACTCGTAGACTTCCCTGTTGTACGTAACTTCCCTTGTGTGTTTCCAAAAGATCTATCAGGTTTACCCCTATCTCATGATGTGGAGTTTCGCATAGATCTTATTCCTGGAGTTATGCCTGTCGCAAAATCACCTTATCGTTTGGCACCTACGGAAATGCAAGAACTGTCCAACCAACTTAAAGATCTCCAAGAAAAAGGTTTCATACGACCTAGCTCTTCACCCTGGGGAGCCCCGGTGTTGTTCGTGAAAAATAAGGATGGTTCGTTCCGCATGTGTATAGACTATCGAGAGCTGAATAAGCTAACCATCAAGAACCGCTACCCTCTTCCTAGGATTGATGACTTGTTTGATCAGTTGCAAGGGTCACGGTATTTCTCAAAAATAGACCTTCGATCAGGCTATCATCAGTTGAGAGTACGCGAAGAAGACATTCCTAAAACTGCATTCAGAACGAGGTACGGACATTTTGAATTAACGGTCATGCCTTTCAGTCTGAGTAACGCTCCCGCGGTATTCATGGACCTTATGAACCCTGTATGTAAGCCATATCTCGACAAGTTTGTCGTCGTCTTTATTGACGACATCTTAATTTATTCAAAGTCCCAAGAAGAGCATGAAGTTCACCTGAAATTGATACTGGAGTTGCTTGAAAAGGAGAAATTGTATGGGAAATTCTTGAAATGTGAATTTTGGTTACAAGAGGTTCGTTTTCTCGGACATGTGATGAACAGCGAAGGAATACATGTGGATCCCAGCAAAATTGAAGCAGTAAAGAACTAGAAGCCCCCAAAGACCCCAACCAAGATCTGTTCATTTTTAGGATTGGTGGGATATTATAGGCGATTTATTGTAAACTTCTCAAAGATCGCAAAACCTCTCACTATGTTGACTTAGAAAAACAAGAAGTTCAAGTGGGGTGATAAGCAAGAGATCGCCTTTCAGACATTAAAGGACATGTTGTGTGATGCCCCGATTCTGGCACTTCCCGAAGGCGCAAATGATTTTGTAGTTTATTGTGACGCATCGAACCAAGGTTTTGGTTGTGTTTTGATGCAGAGAAACAAAGTGATAGCATACGCATCGTGACAACTCAAAATCCATGAGAAGAACTACACCACTCATGATTTGGAGTTAGGCACAGTGGTATTTGCTCTCAAAATGTGGAGACACTACTCGTACGGAACAAAGAATGTTATCTACACTGATCGTAAAAGCCTTCAACACATTTTTGATCAAAAAGAGTTGAATATGCGTCAGAGGCAATGGATAGAACTTTTTAGCGATTATGACTACGAGATTCGCTACCACCTAGGTAAAGCGAAAGTAGTAGCTGATGCATTGAGCAGGAAAGAGAGGATGAAACCGAGACGAGCTCGAGAAATGAGCATGACAAATCACACTAGCCTTAAGGCTAGGATACTAGAAGCTCAGAGCGAAGCTTCCAAAGGTGTCAACGCTCCAGCGGAAATGTTGAAAGGATTATACAAACAACTTAAGAGAAAAGAAGATGGCGGATTATATCTTGCTGAATGAATTTGGGTGCCAGCTTATGGAAATTTAAGAACTTTGATGATGAATAAAGCCCATGCTACAAGGTATTCCATACATCTTAGAGCAGACAAGATTTACTATGATCTTCGAGGCTTATATTGGTGGCCCAGAATGAAGAAGGACATTGCCATGTATGTAAGTAAGTGTTTGACTTGCCCTAAAGTCAAAGCAGAGCACTAGAAACCCTCAGGATTGCTCCAACAGCCAGAGATTCTCGAGTGGAAATGGGAGAATATCACTATGGACTTCATAGCAAAATTACCAAGGACCAGTAGCGGACATGACTCGATTTTGGTCATTCTCGATCGACTGACCAAATTGGCTCATTTCTTAGCTATCCGTGAAGACTACAAAATAGAGAGACTTGTAAGACTGTACATCAACGAGATTGTAGCAAGGCATGGTGTTACTATGTCAATCATATCTGATCGTGACAGTTATTTCACATCAAGATTTTGGCAATCATTACAGAAAGCATTAGGAACGCGACTGGATTTAAGTACAACTTACCATCCCGAAACCGATGGCCAAAGTGAGTGTACCATTAAAACATTAGAAGATATGCTTAGGGCTTGTGCGATTGATTTTGTTGGTAACTGGGATACTCATCTACCATTAGTAGAAATCTCATACAACAACAGTTACCACACGAGTGTGAAATGTGCTCCGTTTGAAGCTTTGTATGGAAGGAAATGTCGAACGCCCATAGCTTGGGCAGAGGTAGGAGAAAGCAAAATAACTAGACCATAAATTATCCAGGAAACCATCGACAAGATTGTTCAAATCAAGGAACGATTGAAGACTGCACGAGATCGCCAGAAGAGCTATGCCGACAATCGACAAAAGCCGTTAGAGTTCAGTGTCGGTGATAAAGTACTACTCAAGGTGTTGCCTAGGAAAGGCGTGGTACATTTTGGTAAGATAAGCAAGCTTTCACCAAGATACGTAGGACCATTCGAGATTATCGAGCGAGCCGGTCCAGTAGCTTATCGGCTGCGTTTACCACAAGAACTTGTGGGAGTTCATGACACGTTTCACGTGTCAAACTTGAAGAAATGCCTGGCCGAAGTAAACTTGTACGTACCGTTGGAAGAAATCAAGATCGACGACAAACTATGTTTCGTTGAAGAACCTATTGAAATTATGGACCGTGAGGTCAAGAAGCTTAAACGAAGTTGGATTCCTATTGTAAAAGTTTGCTGGAACTCCCGACAAGGAACAAAATTTACTTGGGAACAATAAGACGAGATGAAGCGCAAGTATCCGCATCTATTCGCAAGCGCTAAACCTTAGGACGGACGAATAGAGCTTCGGGACGCAGTTCCTTTTAACGGGGGAAAACTGTGACATCCATCAATTCTCGAGGTCAGTAACCAAAAGTAAACGTATGATAATTGACTCTTTTGATTATTCATGGAATCACTTTTAAGTGGTCATACTATTTGTAGCATTTAACGCTTGTTTTACTAGGAACCCTAGTTATACGAACGCACCTTCGACCTAACGATCCTAGTTAACGGTCCTAACGACTGATTGGTATAAAACCAACACACGTAATAATAAAATATATAATATGATGGAAAATTACCAAATTACCTTTGAGGACAAAGGTAAAAAGGAAAATCTTCAAAAATATATATAATATAATACGTATATTAACCGGGAAGTATGATTCCCGAGTCGTTATTCCCCAACGATTTATGAAATTGAAACCACGTTTGTTAATTGGACTATGATTTGAATTGGAAACAAAGATTGATTTGATTATCTACTTCTACAAATTAAAATAAGCAAATGATAATAATTAAGCATGAAAACAAATAACGGGAAATCAAACTTTAACTAAAAACGCAAAACGGGAACCCTAAACGGCAGTTAAAAACCCTAAATTTCTAAAATTAAACATAAATTGAATTTTTTTTTCTTTTTAAATAGACTCTAATTGACTAAAAAGTAAGTTTAAAGAAAACTAGAACAAAAACGGAGTTGAAATGAGCTTTAAAACACGAAAAATGAGAACGAGAATGAATCCCGTTCTTTAAAAATCGAAATTTTGCAAATTAAACCCTACGAAGGCAAAACTAATTTTCCTAAAAACTTTATGATAAAATAAAATTTAAAAAAAATATATTTTTTTGATTATTTTTCTATTTTTTATGATTTTTTAAAGTTTTTAATAAAAATAAATGTTTAAAAATACTAAACTAATTATAAAAATTCTAGAAAAAATACAGAAAATAGCTTATACTAATTAGAACCTAGTAAAAATAAGCTTGATTACACAGCTTATCGAATAAGCTGTGTAATAAGCTATAACAACTTATAAGCTAAAATGGGGAAAACTTGTATAAGAATTAAATTTTGCAAAGTAATAACGAAAAAGACCCCAGGGCGTGTTGGGGTATTTTTTTTGTTAGTAGGAAGTGTGTGGTGTGTGTTATAAAAGTGGGTAGAAGGTGTTGAGGTCGGGGGTTCGAGTCTTGCTCACCCCCGATTTCCACCTTCCCCCTTTTTTATTTTATTTTTTAAAACTTATAAAAGCAAAGTTTTAGAAAAGCTGATAATAAGCACTTTTTATAAAAGAAATGTTTTGTGAAAAGCCCTAAATAAGCTGTTAAATAGCTTATAACTTGACAGAAACACTTAACTTCTATTTTTGACTTTTTCAAATATTTAAGAACTATAAAGCTAACAAAAAGCTATATTAATGAAACAATAAGCTATTAATATACTAAGACTAACCTAATGAGCTAAACTTAACCTTAATACAACATGAAGCACAGAGATATCAAGCTTCCATAAGCTTAAAATCTAAATAAGCTTTTAAGAGGAAATTTAACCAAACAGCCCTAATGGCTATCTTTGAGCTTGAATTCCTATAAGCTAGTGGAAACTTAATGCTTAAAGCTTAACAACTTCTTAAAGTACAGCTAAAAATCTACTTAAAACAATAAGCAAAACACATTTTGAAATCTAATTAAGCAATTAAAAAGTTCTAGGAAAAAGCTACAAACCACTGACTTGGTATTTTTGGATTTTTAATGAGAAAGTTAATAAGCTAACACTACTGACTTAATAAGCTCAATTCTAAATTAAACTAACATATTAAGCAAACTTAAGAACAAATTAAGCAAAAGTTTAAGAAAATAAGCTATAAAAACTGAAATAAGCTCTTGACTAAACCTGAGACCCAAACAGTCCCTACAGGGATCTTTGAGCTTATTTTTAGATAAGCTCTTGGATCCTTGTGGGGAAATAGCTTATTAAAGCTTATACTATAACTAAATAGCTACTCTAATCTACTTTTGAAAATTATTTTGAAAACTAAGTGCTTAATGAAAAGGCTAAATGAAATTAGCCTTGAAACCTAGAACATACTGAATTGGTTTTTGGATTTCAAATAGACAAATTGCTTAATTGAAAGCTAAAAACAGATTACCTAATAAGCTTAATAAGCTAAAATAAGTTCAAAAATACTTAAACTACCTTATAATATACTTGTGCAAGAAATTTGAAAAGCTAAAAGTTATTTTAACTAGCTGAAAATTTAGATTAAAAATGACTAATTGCAGTTTAAAGCTGCTGATGCATTTGACCACTTAAAAGACTAGAACCAAAGATTTCTCAAGTGCAGGCCTAGAAACTTGCTTTGACACTTATAATTCATAAAACTAAAAGCAAATAAAGTTATTACAACTACTTGAAGCAATTCAAGCTTAAAATGCAAAAGAAACCTTAGCAGTTTTGAACTTATATCAATCTTTCCTATGAAAACTTTAATCAACCCTAACAACTATCTAAAATCCTAACTTATGATCCTGCAAATGAACTTCAAATTCAAATTAAGAAACCAAAATAACACAAGCAGTACTAACTCTCAGTTAGTACTGTTGTGCCAAACAGTCCTTTAACCATACTCAATACCATTTAAGCTTATGAAAATGAAATTAAGAGCTTAAAACCTAAATACCAGATAACAAATAGCTTATGACAAATCCAATGAACCTATATGAATAAGCAAATAAGCTAGAAACAAAGAACTAAGAGTTAAGCTACTTATTTTTGGATTTTTAATGATTTATAAGGCAAAATATGAAAACCTAAGATCTACACTACAAATGCTGAAAACAGATGATCAAACATGATTAATAAGCACAATGAGACAAGATTAAGCACAAATAAGCTAGCAGGTAAGCAGAATAAGCAAAATAGACTGGGAATTTAAAGATAGAAAGGATAAAGAAAACTTACAAAGGCCTTAGCTAAACAAAGGCAATAAAGGCTCAATTGAGCTGTCTACAAGCTCCAGCTTATCCAAGGATAAGCTGGTAGGGTCCCATAAGCTCTTCCAAGTTAAGCTTATCATCCAAGTAGCTCAAATCCATAATAAGCAAAGGTATTAAGACTGATTTTTAGATTTAAGTATATTAAGAGCTTATTAATAGCTCAATTTGAGCTTAGAGACTCAAAGAGCTTATAAGAGCTTATGAAAAACTTATGAAACAGTAGCAACAACATTTAAGCTTATAAGAGCTTATGACAGATTATTAAAATAGAACTTATGATTTTATTAACTATACAATATATTGAAACTGAGATTACAATAAGCTTTCTAAAAACTGAATTAAAACTACATAAGCTAATTTATGAAAATTACAATTTAACTAGAAATTCTTAAAGCTAAAACTAGTTGTTTTGTCATGCTTCTTAGTACACTATTATTTGTCACATATTTTGTAAAATTTTATGGATATAACCCCTATGTAAAGTTTTTAAGTCAACTGCAGCCAAATGAAGAACATGTGCATTTGGAATGTCTTCTCTGGTCAGACCTTAGGGACCTTTCCAACCCATGCGAATTTTTTTACCATTGGTCAGACCTCTTTTGTCAAATTTCCGCTTACGATTCTCTTTGGTCGATCTTAAAATCGAGTTTACCTGGACAAACGCTCGGACCCGAGGGCATAAGATGAGATGCAAATAAAGCATTTGGACATTACTATAATGAGTACTACAGACATAAGTCTCATAAATCTAAGAGTTGCATTAAATGCATTAACGCTCGTAGTCGCTTACCAACTTTGCCCCTACTTGTTTTCTCACTAGTCAGACCTCTGGTAATAAGTGGGAGGTCAAGTTGGATCTTAGTCTTATTAGTAATTAATTGGTAGTTAATTATTTTAAGAATTAATTATTCAAATAATATTAAAGTTGAACTTTTCTATGTTCTAATTATTATGTTATTCAAACATAATTCTAAATGAAATTATGTTTTTCTCATAAAGACAAAACATAGTCTCTTTTTCTGGTAAAAAAAGTGAGACTTACTCCTATCTCTTCTCATTGGTTGACAAGAATAAGATAGGGTTATAATTGATTTTTTTTCTCAATTATATTTAAACACACTTTCAATCTTTCATTACCCTTTTCTGGGTTTTTTTATTTTTTTGAAAATTTGAAAATTGTGTAACTATAGAACATTGTGTCTTATCAATCACAATAAAGACATCTTGCACTGTTATCTGATGTCTAGTGATTTTAAGCCGCAATGAAGTAAAGAAAATTGCTAGCAGTCTTCTAGTAAATTTTCTTGGACTCGATTCATTCCTTAATTGCTAAACTCACCTTGGGATAACAGACAGATAAGGAGCGAAATGCAATGTTAAATATTCAAGTTAATGAATACATGATGGCTAGTCCCTCATCTACATAAGTAGAACTTCATATACTCTGTATAATACCTAAGTACATTGCTACTTGTAGGCATTCTAAGAGAGTAGGAAAGTAAATAAATCGCTATTTGCTTTCTACTGGTGATGTAACACTTACAATGTTGACAAATCCAGTGAGACCTTGCGTTCATTACTGAAATGACAGTCATGTAATGTTGTCAATTTCAGTGGGAGCTACAAGATTCATTTCCTTGTGAGTTGCCCATATTATTTCTAGCTTGCTTTGAAATAATATATTACTTTCCGAATATGAACAACCATTGTATAAAGGAAGATTGCATTATATTTATATGGATAACTACTTGTTGCTTTCCTGAAACGTTATCTATAGAATAATAATCCACAATTCCTTTTTCAACAGTATGGTTGGATATCTACTGAATAATATCTAGACACATCAATTGTATAAACAATCGAACCGGCTATGTCGTAATGGTTTTTCTACTTCAAGTAATGATTCCCGTACCCAATGGGAGAAATCCCTAAGTGCTGTACAAGAAAACAACATATAACAATATATTAATTTGGTTTCTCTTGAATCGCAAGTAAAAAAGCTAATTAAATCATACTAGGATTAAACACATAAGATGTTTGGTTGCCCAAATTACAATTTAAAAAGTCAAGATAAAGATATTTCAATTGACTATATGATTTAGTCAAAATAGTTATGGTTTATTATATAATCATAATTATGAAGTATAAAATTAACTTGAAATTTACTAACTGAATCCAAGAGTTTGCGTCATAATTACCTTTAGTTAGTATAATTATAGTTCTTGATAAGACATGATTATAAAGTCCTTGAATTTGTCAATGACTCATAACATAAAGTAAGTAGTAAAATTGTTATGTCTTATTATAAACACATAAACAATAAGGTCCTTGAATTTTCCAAAGACTTGTAACGTATACTTGACATGTTCTGTTTTCTTGAAACACATAAACATAGAGTTATTGTAACTATTCAAGAGATATAACATTATGTATGCACTTGGATTTTAAAATACTTTGTATTCAATTGGCCTTGACCCAATTGACAAGTAATTTGATCCAAAGAAAGATTAAGTTAACTAAGTATTCTGAATGAGTCCTCACCAAATTCAAATACTTATAGAATACCACACTATCATGGTATGTCTAATGTGTTGAAATAAACTATATTCGTATTGTTTGATTTCTAATAACTTTAATTGCTCTACCTCCAAAAATCGATCAAGGTTAGAAATTTGTGTGTGTCATGGATACACTCAATATAGTTCCAACCTAGAAGCATTCAAGACATTATCTATTTATAGATTAGGGATGAATCCCATTATGTCTTGATTAAAGTTTTGAAAATTGTTAATATCTTATGAAGCATATTATTAACAAGCTAGAGATGAGAACTGTAAAATGTATTTTGTTGTCCCAATTAAGAACAATTCATTGTTGCTTAAATACTTTATATTTAGAGAATTATCTCTTCTTACAAAAGTAAGTGGGAGCATCTATAGATCTTGAAGATATTCAAGAACAAAATACATAACCTTCTGAATTCACTTGCTGATGTCATACTAAGGTTAAACATGAAAATGTCGAACCAAAGTATAATGTAACTCTCATTCATAAATCCGTAAGGATGCCTCATCAATGGAGTGATATTTTTATATCAATGCTGAGGAATATAAGTTAGTGGGTCATAATAAACCTGTTAACTAATAAGATGAATTATCACATCTTGGGTCTGATAAATATCTTAGAATTATGAATGATAAGATGCAGTCCTTAAAAGAAAATCAATGTTGTGAGCTTGATTGATCTTTTGCCAAACAGTTAAACTGAGAGGTTAGAATGAGTTTCTTTTGAGAAAGGCTCATAAGGACAAAATTGTATACATATTAATGCCTGACTGATGACAAGAGTTTTTAATCTTACTCAAGCAATTGACTATGATTAAATCTTTCTTTTCTACACGCATTAATTATATAAAGATTCCTAATTGTCATACAGATTTTTTGAATCTCAAATATCGCAAATTAAGGATCATAACTCTTTCCTAAATGATTACCTTTGCGAGGACGATGCGTAATCAAAAGGGTTATGAGTCTATATTTGGAATATGGCAATTAAGGTTTATGACTATTTCCTTTATGATTACCTTTTGCGAGGACGGTGTGTAATCAAAAGGTTATGAGTTTTAAATAATCTTTATATAGTATATAAGATAATAGAATCCAAGTGTGGATTAGATCATGCATCTAGGAGCTGAGATCTTAAGTTTAATTACAATATGATTTCTGATTAAATTAAGATAACTCCTGAGTACACCCGACATTAAGTGTGAGCACTATTGGTTTCTTTAAAAATCATATGTTGCTAACATATTGAAGCATCATCCATTAAGCTAGATTTTAATCCTTAAGATTGGAATGTGATTTCACTTGGGAATTTAGGGAATAAAACAAACGACCTAGGAATAAATGTTTAATGAGATAAACATGTGCGGAAATTAAGTCCAACACAATGCAATACATCATTGAAGCAAGTCTTAAATGATATATTTCACTTGAGATAATTTAATACATGGATGGAAACCTTGTGTTCTTAACGAAGGATTCATCATGTATATCTTATATTGTGTATGAGAGTGGTTGTTACTTTTGCACAAGAGCAAGATGTGCTAAGAACAACAGTATCTAATTGAGAGTGAATTAAATGATGGTTAAAATAAGTGTTTACGAATTATATAAAACATAGTGTTGTTTGTGTACAGATGATGATAGAGAATAATCAATTCTAGTTTAAGTAGGATTTCATCATTTATGATAAAATCTCTGCTAGCTAGATAATGCTTAGCTAAGAGCATTTTGCAATACACTTAAAGAATTGAGAATACTTTTACATTTAAGAAACGTAAAGATTGACTTACGAGATTAGGTATTTGTTGACTTCAAATACCTCATTGAAGGTGTTGTCACATTTCCATACTATTATTCTTGCAATGGTATGCATATATACATACGACACTCATCATAGCGTTTAAATTCTTCACAAATTTAATGAAAATTGAACAAGTATTTTGGAAAGTTTACTCAAGATAACTTAATTAGCTTTCCTTGTAAAAAAAGTTGAGAATTTTTGGAGTACAATGGACTCAACATGCTAATTAGTTTCATGCATATCTATTTTAGTATTTGGATAATTTATGGGATGTAAAGACAATTTCAACTTTCTATGAATAAAGATACTTAGTATTTGTTATTCATTCATATAATAATTGTTATCCTATATTTGCATGTTTAATCCTTGAATAATTTTAATTATTCTAAATATGTCCATTGTCGGTTAACAATATGGGAGTATTGTTACATAAGACAAATGTGAGGAATTTAGTTAATATTCTTTGAATACATGGATGGTTCCTCCCAAAGCCAAACTCATAATGTTAATTCATAAGGGATGCCATATTGGACAAACCCAACCTTCGAAAATTACTTTATGTCCGTTGACCCATAGTAAACTTCGAAAATGTTATGTTAAGTCATCCTTAGACTTGAGAAACAAATAAGTTCTGGTAAGTGTAGGAAATCAACTTTTTTGATTTAAAGTCACACGTCTAACCTGAAAATGGTAGTTATAAAGGCTATTATTGGAAGTGTTGTGAAGCAGCATTCACAACACTTGTATTCAACAAAGAATTTGTTCCTCCACTTGATGTGCAGTATGATACCATTGGCGACTCTCCAAAATTAATCAGATAATTGTGTAGCCGTACCCAAAGGGCAATGCAAGATGATTCTTGATTACATTTGGTATATCTAAATTAAGTTCTATAACGAGAATCTAAATGTAAAAAAACTATATGGAATGAGCTAGGATCCATATTTGTGGTTTAACGGTATCTAAACAAAGGGATGATTATAGCAAGAGATAAATAACCATGCTACTGAGAATGTTTATGAAACTTGATCTCAGACATTTCTAGGTTTAAAAACGAATGTGAGTGTTGCTAGACGTTTCCGTCGTTAGTATATGAGTTGTCTGCTACTCCAACTCCCAAGTGGGAGCTGTTGGATTATGGTAGTTGGACTAGCACTAATACGACTAGAAATGTGTGAGCCTATTAGGGGCACACACGTTAAGACAGGAAGAGTACGTTTATTATGTAATTAATATATATACCTGTTATATATTTATTAATTATATAATATGCTTCACGTGGATAATTTAAATAACCGTTAGTTACCGTTATATTTTATAACTAACTTAACAACTATTTAAATATGAACCGAAAGGACTTAAAAGTCGAAAACCAAAACTATCATCCTCCCCCCCAAAAGTGGCAGATTTTAAAGGATTCTAGAAAAGGGTTTTAGTGCAAATTATTTTGTGATAATGTATTTACCGATTGGACACAATTTATGCAAATTAACTTACACTTCTTAAAAATACATACACTATCAAAGTAATAAACAAAAACATACATAAAAACCCTCCTCCCCTCTCTATGTGGCCGACCAAACCCCACCCCATAAGCTAATAGAAATGCATGCAATACCAAAACCATCTACCCTTGTCTCTATATAAACATAAAACCATTAACCATTTCTAGATCTAGCCAAAACAAAAAATTCCTCCTCCTTGGTGCTTCTAGATGCTGCCGACTCCTACTCACCCTCATAACACCATCATTTTCAAATTTTAGGAGCAAGAACAAAGGTAAAAATCACGTGCAAGATGGCTTGTATGTCTCTTGTACCAAAACTCTTCAAAAAATGAGATTTTCTTAATTTTTCTTGCATGTTTATGCATACTATTGTAAAATCTTTATGGGTAAATTATTTTCTTGATATAACACTTTTAAATGACTAATAATGATGTACAAAAATGTTAGGTTGTGTATTTTTATTTTTGCTACAAGATCTATGCAAGACAAGTAACATAAAGTCTTGATTTTCAAAAGTTATGACACACCTTGTATGTTTTGTGTAAAAGAGCCCTATTGATCCATAAACCTACTGAGATTTTTGTATTAAAATGATGTTAGAACTTGTATAATACGATTATGGGAGTTGATTGGCTTGTTTTTGCATGTTGGGTTATTGGTTTGACTTGATTAAGTCAAAGTTATATTTCAAACAGCCCCTATTTTATTTTTGGGTCATATTGATTTGAGCATAAGTTGATGATAAATAAATATTTTGACATGATTCAAGAGCCTAGAATCAAGTGCTTTGAGTCTAGTTTCCAGAAATATAAGCCTTTTAAAAATATGAGGTCGTTTGGTTAGTCAAAGTTGCAAAATGGTGAAAGGTGTCAAAACTGCCCGAAAATCTCTTTTCAACCCTTGTACTAAAATGATCATAAATCATAAACCACGATGAATCTATCATTGAAACTGATATGGGAGACACTTGTATGGGTTATTTAGAGTCTCCCATTGGCCTAACTCATATAACCTTGATTTAGACCCTCTGATCATTAAAATACTTTGGTATGTCCAGATTTGGCCGTTTTTGGAGTCGGGTATAAATGGTCGAGTATAAGTCCTTAATAAATTTTGGGAAAATTCATGGACACACCTAAAACATGGAATTTTGACCTGGAGAAGTAGCTTAACCAGAAGCTTTGGTTAACTTGGTCAAATGAATACTTAAAGTGCCAGGAAATTTGGGTCAAATTGTTGTAATTGCGTTTTGTGATAAAAGTGACTTTGGAAACAAATGTGAATACAAGGCATAACAAAATAAATGTTAATATTGTCCGAGCATATCGTATAGGATCTAATTAGGTATATTTACTTGCCTTATGTTGCGAGTAGAAGGTTGCGTATTCGTTTGGGTTGCCAACTTAGTGTGGTTTGCCGACAAGTCCTATTGTCGTTCTAACTTTTAAGGTGAGTTTCTCACATTCCCATTTTTACATGATTTTAAATGTTTTGGGGTAGAAAGTATGATGTGCCGTGTGTTATGCAATTACTTTGAAGTAATTAATCTTTTGAACACATTTGAACTTGAACTTGTTTTAAACGTATGGAACTCTGATTTGAACTTATTGAACTTTGGAAACGTGTTGAACTTTGAACTTAATTCGAACTTGTTGGAATTTGGAAACGTGTTAAACTTGGAACCTTGAGCTTAATATGTATGATTTTGTATGCTTGGAACCCGCCACTACTTTTAACTCATTATCCCCCTCATCGGGATTGAGACGTTAGTACTTATGGATAGCGCTATTAGGAGATTAGCCCCTCCTCACTCACCGCACAAGGGTGCATAATACTAAGTGTTTGTGCCACACTATACAACTGGAACTTGATTGGATGTTTAGAACGGTTAGGCTGAATACGTTTAAGTAGTGCCTCTTTGGAATTGGAAGGCTGAATGCGTTTAAGTAGTGCCTCGCATAAACACTATAGCATACATATATTGATTTGCATTACATTACTTCAGTAATGAGGACTGTCTTGAAAACTTGAATCATTTTGGATTCACAACTTGCTTGGGCAACTTGTTATTGATTTGGAGAAAACGAAATTTAGACATCTACTCTTTGTAAAATATTTTGTGTACATAATCATGTGAGCTCACCAACTATTTTCAATAGTTAACCCTTTTTATCATGCTTTTCAGGTGACGTTCTTAAAGTGGGAAATTAGTGTGTTTGCATTTGTACCTGTTCGAGATGTGTTCTTTCTTCCAAGTTATTGTCTTTTGGGGTGATCCATGTTCAGAAGAAAAACAACTATGTTGACTTGTGTACTTTTAAACTTGTACTTGAAGTGTCGTAATTCGTATATCTTTCTTTTACCTTATTTCATGTATGGTGTTTTGTCTACCATCTTATGTGATGTTTATTAATATGTTACACCTCGTGTTTCTGCCTTGGTGGGGTGTGACACCACCCATATAATAGGCTTGCTATAATCATATTGGTTGCTTACCGTTTCTCTACTAATGATTTGCAGTTATTCAGATGGACACTCTTTTGGCTTAATTTAGGCTTGGATGTCAAAGACACAGGTACTTTGCTTATCGACCACCTTTTTTATAGCTCATATTTACTTTGCATATCTATCACCTTTTTTATAGCTCATATCATGCTTCATATACACGTTCTATAGTTGTAGCTATTTTGACAGCTCAAAATGTGATCACTCACATACTTTATGCCATTAAGAACATGTGTCATTAGAAACTTTAAACTAGATATATGTAATTCATGTCTTTATAATAGCTTACTATATTTTGTTCTTCTATTGCTAAGTTGTGGTTAGTTATTCAAGTAAAAATGGCAAAGTTGATTTAAGGCGATTCCTCGTGATATTTAGATTTGGATTAAGGTGATGTGCAGGTGCGTTGTGATAGTTGATGGGTAGAAAACTAGGTACAGGTGAGTATGTTTTGACTGTAATACAACATGGCTACATACAATAAGAGGGGGGAGTATAAAATTGGTGCCTGGATGTTTGGACAGTAGTGAATAAGTGAAATTATTATACTCATGAAAAATCAGTTACGCTGATGCAAGTTTGAAACTAATGACAAAATACTGATTCTTTGAAAAAAAGGAATGAAGGGAAGAAACTTGAAACTTCTTTATTCGTAAAGCATAACAGATTTGTAGCTTATGTATTTGTAAAAGTTGGCCATCCTCTGTATTTGTAGATTCTCATAAACTTGGTCAGCTTTTGTATTTGTAAAACATAATAAATTTGCAATTTATGTTAAAGAAAACCGTGTCTTGCAGATATCCATGCACCAGCTCCTGTACGCACATCGTACCAACTCGGTAAATCCTAATCTCAGGTTCTACTTATAGCAAGACGACATTGAAGAAAAAAGGGACCTAATGAACAAAATAATGAGAAGTAATAAAGATGTACACAATAGCGAGAACCAAAATCCTAATTTCGTAAACCCTTATCATAATATGAAATCGAGCACAAAGAAGAACAAGGAACTTGGCAGTTCTTTAGTACGTCAAGAGATACGAAGGAAGCTGAGAAGAAAATTCTTGACACGTAATATGTTTGTAGGGAGTAGTGTGTTGAACCGGATAACTGAGTTTTGCAATGAGTTGAAGCGATTGGCTACAAGAAATAGGGAGAAGGAAATTGAGCAAATGGATACAAAAGTTAGAGTCTTGCAAGAGAGAGATGTTCAAAAGGCACATTGCTAGAAACAAGGAAATTGTAATATGAGGGGGGGGGGGGTTAAGTGCTGAAATGATGGTGGAAATAGACGGGTTTGGGGTGCTGAAATGAGACCTGCAATGGGTGGGTTTTTGTACTGAAATGGGTGGGTTTATGGCCTTCATTCTTGATGCCACTTAGACACTTTTATTGTTCAAGCGCTTTTATATAGATTTTTTTCTTATATCCTAATTGTTATACAATGTGTCTTTATATCTTTTTTTGAACAATGTGTCTTTATATCACTTATATAGTTTCTAAGCATGTTGATGCTTCATGTGTATCACCAGTTATCCCCCCGAAACACAAGAGAGATTCCTCTTGACTCAACGCCGTTTAGCCCTGCGCTCCGCAGCGAAGTGCGGGCTAAAAACCTTGTTTCGGTTAATTTGTTAGAAAAGGTATTAAATTATTCTTTTATGCTAAAACGAGTTAGCTATGTCAATTTGAGAAACTTATTGGGAGGTGATTTGTACACACATTCTTTTTGTCATCCACCATTAAATATGCATTTGTGTGTTGTTTTGTATGCATCAACGGTTGTACATTAGTGGTAGATGGCAAAAATATTGTGTGTAAAAATCACCTCACAAACTTATTTGACATTGTATTTGTAGTTTTTCAACTAAGCTTCATTGTCACTAGAAGTATTAAAAAATTTACAACATCAACCTAATCAAATCAATTTCAACTTAAAAGAATTAGTCAAAGCTATCAAAAAGGCATTTTAATAATTAAAATAAATCTAAATGGTTTAATCTACACAAAGTATTTTATAGTGACATTTTTAATACATTAGTCAAAATATATTAGGCTTGTGTAACATTTGCCCATCTATCAAACACACCACAATATTATTCAATCAAATTTACTTTTGTATTTATATATACTAGTTGGATATCCGCACATTGCTAACTCAACTCTTTCCGAAATTTCCAACCCAATTAGTGAATTCGTTTCACAACACACTGAATGTATATGTGTTTGTTGTATATGTTTGTTTGGGTTCCCGTAGCTTTCCCGCAACACCATATTGACATCATCATTCCCACATGTACAAAGACTCTCATACTCTATTCCTCCTCAAACACGCCCTCCAAACATATATAATTTTGATAAATCAAGTTTGTATTTATTCAAATTAAGGTTAAATCTGTAAAAAAATTGAACCAAAATAAAATAAACCTACTAAAAATGCAAAAAACTAAAAATTTATGAAAACATATTAAACTAGATATTGAATTAAAGAGGACAAAATTGTAGAAAATATAATGAAATTAGATCATAAAAAAATTAATAGATAAAAATATATTTTAATATAAGAATTAATGTGATTTTTTAATTGAGAAGTGACACATGTCATTCTATGATGTGTTCCCTATCATTTGTAAAAAATGAGATGAATGATAAATATTGCACATCCTTATTTTGATTTTTAATGAGACCCACATTATAATTTATAAAGGCTTTATTTGTATTTATATATATTAATTGATATTAGTATTAGTCAATATATTTATAAGTATTATTTATTAATTTGTATTAGGCCCATTAATATGGATGTCATTAGGCCTAAGTCCATAGTCTGAAATGTTCTCTTGTATCTTATATATAGATTGGTTGTTATCAATAATAATCAAGCAAATCAATTATTCCAATACGGTATCAAGAGCAAAATCGATCATCTCTTAATTTTTCTCTCAAAGTTATCCTTCTCTTCTTCTATTTCCTCTTCTAATTTTCCTTTCAAAATTATCTTTCTCTTCTTCTATTTCCTAACCGGTTAAAAAACAAGTCAAAAGTTAAAACAGTATCATTAATTGTTTGTGGTTGGGTTGTCTAACAATATGTTAAAGCATACAATACACCAATCTACGTTTAGGCGCGGCTCCGTGTGTGCTTCTCAGTACTTTTAGTACTATGGCTCATCAAGATCTGACATTGAATATGGATACAGGTGCATCATCTCATCTTAATTTACATACAAGTAATTTAAATACTGTTTATAATAAATGTTTATATCCATCTATTTATGTTGGTGATGGTAAATTCATACTAGTTACCAACACCGGCCATATCATCTTACCTACCCTTAATCGTCCTTTACACTTACATAATGTTCTGGTCACCCCTAATATCATCAAAAAATCTTATTTCTGTTCGTCAATTCACTAGAGATAATAATTGTACCGTTGAATTCGATGCATTTGATTTCTCAATAAAGGATTTCTTAACCCGTCATATCCTCCTTAGATGTGATAGTTCGGGAGATCTTTACCCAGTTACCTCACCTATCACCCACCTTTTGGGTCGAGGCATTACATATGGCTGCCTACCTACTCAATCTCCTATATTCACCTGCCATTCAAAATGAGATACCTTGCACTAAACTATTTAACAAACAACTTGATTACTCACGATTGCGTATCTTCAGTTGCCTTTGTTACCCATACCTTCATTTCCCTCATAAACTTGCACCTCGTGCCACCCCTTGTATTTTCCTTGGATACCTCGCTTATCATCTTAGGTATCGATGCCTTGACCTCTCCACTAACAAAATCATCATTTCTCGCCATGTAACCTTTGATGAATTCCAATTTATATATGGTTCTATCACTCTATTACAACCTACATCTTACACTTTTCTCGACCCTACTCCATTTCTAATATATCAACATATCATTCATAATACAACACAACATCCTACGACTCCACATGCACATATTACCTCTATGGTCCAATATAATCCAACTCCTAGCCCAACACCTAGCCCAATGTATAGCGTCACACCACCCTCTACCCATCCAGACATTCCACCCACCACAACATATCACAATCTACTACACAATCCACGACCCAGCCTAATTTTGCCCATACTACCCTTACTTCAGCAACTACACACGCGATACATAATCCTTCCACCCGAACTCACCTTATGGTCACACGTGCCCAAGTTGGCACTGTTAAGCCCAACCCTTGTTTTCATGGTCATACTTCTCCTATTTCTCCTATTCCTAAGTCTCCTTCTGTTGTGTTATCAGATCCTAATTACCGAGATGCTATGTATGATGAATATAATGCTTTAATTAAAAATAGTACTTGGGTTCTTGTTTTGAAACCATCAAACGTTAATGTGTTTCGGTCTATGTGGTTGTTTTGGAATAAATATCATGTTGATGGTTCATTAAGCAGATATAAGGCTCGTTTAGTGGCTAATGGGTGTAGTCAGCAGTTTGGTGTTGATTGTGATGATACTTTTAGTCTTGTTGTTAAACCAGCTACCGTTTGTATGGTTCTCAGTCTTGCCTTGTTTCGGAATTGGTCTATTTATCAACTTGATGTTAAGAATGCATTTTAACGGTGACCTTTCTGAGACTGTGTATATGTATCAACCACCAGGTTTCGTAGATGCTCAATTTCCCCATCATGTGTATCGATTACAAAGATCTTTATACAGACTGAAACAAGCACCTCGTGCTTGTTTTCAGTCTTGCCCTTTTTTCGGAATTGGTCTAGTTCATTCAACTTGAAGTAAGAATGCATTTCTTACGGCGAAACCTTTCTAAGACATGATATATGTTTCAACCACCACTTCGTAGATGCACCAGCTTCCCCATCATGTGTATCGATTACAAAATATCTTTATACGATTGAAACAACACCACGTCTTGTTTCAAAACGGTTTTATCAGTTATGCGAATAGTTGGATTTCCTGATAAGTTGGTTGTAGACTCATCCTTGTTCATATATCAACATGGTCCGAGGTTGCATAGTGTATTGATTTTATGGTTGATGATATTAGTACTGACGGCATCTTCTAAGGATTTACTTCAATATATTATCTCCTACTATTCATAAGGTGTTTGAGGTGACTGATTTGGAGCCTTAATTACTTCTTGGTGAATTCGTACGACGACAATGACTCTAAACATGTTCTTGTCCTCAAAAGAAATATGTTTTGGCGCATGTTGGACAGGGCACATGATGACTAATTATAATCCACTCGGATTCTGGTTGACACATAAAAAACAGAATCTAAGCTTTTTCTGAATGGGGATCCTATTTTTTTGACTACCTACTCTCTAACGGTAAGTCATGCAGTGGTTTGCAGTACCTTACCTTACTCATCCAGATATCTCTTATCAGTGTAACAGGTTTGCCATCAATGCAATGATCCTCGAGAGGCCTCATTTTGTCATAATTAAATCTCTGATAGGTTTCGTGCACATAGGACTTTGGTTCCAACATAATGCATCCAATTAACAGTTTTCCCTTTTGCGATATACCGATTTTATTGGGCTGTTTGCCCACTACCTGAGCGGTACTGCATCTTTATTGAGTGTTAAAACAAAGAAAGAACAAGAAGAAGACGTACGGTGTAAAAGGAAAAACGAACCAAAGAAAAAACAAACACAAAAACTAAGCAAATCATTCCATGGCTCTTGATACCAATTGAAGAACAATCAAATAACATACATGAAAAGAGAAAGAGAGGTGGTTTTAGAGAGAGAGTGGTTGGATGAACATTTTAGAGAGAGAAAGAAACATGAAAGGAAACTTGTATTATGTGTGTGAAATAATGAACAACCAACCACCTCTCCAAGGCATGGAGAGGTGTATCAATATCCTTTTAGGGCCGACTATAAATGGGCCTTCATGGGCTTTCCATGGGATTTTCCTAACTTGGCCTTACTTAGGTTCCAAATAATACTTAACGAGCTAACGACAGTTATCTATGGAGTGACCGATACTTTCCTAGGATTTTTGTATTCCTAACAATCTCCCCCTAAGGGAGGTCACTTCATTTTACAAAAACTTAATCCTAGCATACTATGCTTTGACTTTAGTCTTGAGCTCGTAGTCTTCTTTTCATTATCTTTTTCTTATGAATATGGTGTAGTGATCATTGACTTTAAGCTTGAGCTTGTTCCTTTAACTTGACTTGAATGTGAAAATGTGATTTTGAGCATCTTGAGATCATCAACCAAGCATAATCTCTTTTCGCCATCTTGTAAACTTTGCCATCTTGTGAACTTGTGACTTTTGGACCGACATGCTCATACCTTTCTTGATTTGTCAACTTGAAAAGCTTTAATATTGAATCTTTCTTGAAGTTCTTTAACTTTAACGCTTCGTCACTTCAAGAAGGACGTACGGTATCAGAGTAGCGGAAGTCTTGAAACATGTACTTAAGCTTTCATTATGTCTTTATATTTATCAGTTGGGTATGAGCATGTGGTTATAAATCTTTAAGACAGCTGGAATCAAGTACCTCCATTACCACCATTTTTAAGTATCCTGTATCAAAACAGTTAGCAATAAAACGGGGGGATAAATATGGCTTTGTCATTCGCCCGTGTTTGGTTGGAGTAACCTTCGAATCTGTGAGGATCGACCTGTGATCAGGTAGATTCAATTTAAGAAGAATCTCATTGACAAGATTTCTAGCTTGCAATCTTGAATCTTTCAAACACATGTGTGTATTAGATTCATCATACTCAACATGTTCTCATTATCGAAACGTCTCAAAGCAGACAACACGATAAGAGTAAACCAGTGAGTTACTGTCTCACCGATTGAATAGAAAAATTGATTTGAAAATCAATCGACTTGTCACTTGCTAAAGTGGTTTTGTTACACATCGAGAGTGTTAATCATTTCAAAAATTCTTCATCAACCATCAATTTATTTGTTGGAACAAGTTTGATTCATTTTAGAATCGTACCATCGTTTCTTTCCAGTTGTCATAAGTTTGATTCATTAGAATCGCACAAGTCACCTACCATGAGCTTGTTTGATGTTGGCTCAAGCAGGATTTCCATCTTCATTGTGATTACTTGAGTATCACTCTGATGTTCTGGCAAAATCATAGGAATAATGCGTAGGACTCTTTATATATTTCTCGTTATTCACATTGTGTGAGATAGCAAGCATAATTTTGACAAGTGTCCTAATGAGATTTATGGATGATCTCTTTTGGCTCTAGACTCAATAGTGTACTTTGGTTTTAGTGATCGGAGGCTGGAGTAGACTGCCACCTTTTCAATACCAACTAACTTGGAGTGAGAAAGTTGATAGAAATGCGTGTAATCTCCGTGAAAAATGAAACATAAATCTTTTGAGAGATTCTGAGTGGCTAGGGAGGGTTGTGCATTGCATCACTGGGTCCATGATGTCAGTCTTCAATGTCAGCAATCATCTTTGTGATTCTTGACAACAGATTTATTGACCCGGTTTCTGCCTAAGTCTAAGGAGGGCTTTTTTCTTTTCACCCTTTATCTTAACTTTTCTTTTTAATTCTTCAACCCCTTCACCTCTTACCGAGACATCATAACTAGTACCTTGTTGGGTTTGTTCCAGTACTAGCTCCATCTCAGTCAGCACTTTTCCCTTATTCTCACTTTTACTCCTTTTTTCATACCTAAGGACTACTACATTATCTAGTGGAATATACCTGGGTAGATCCCTCCGGTTCTGGTTGGATCATAGGAATGAATACCTAAACTTAACCACCTTATAACTCCAATGCAGTAATATAAATGGTTGGTCTTTGGTACTTCCACATTTCAGCCAATCACATTGCCATTTGCTACCCCTTTATATGTGCATCGATTAATCAAAAGAGTTTAGCACATATATGGGATAATGTACACTTGAGATCTTGAAAATCATATCTTTAGCCATTTATTTTAATCACATTTTCTCCCCCTTATCAAAAATATTAAATCTCTTGATGTTTTGGATATCAATTGATTCAAATATAACTGCTTTCGGGAAAAATATCCAATTATTAACAAGCCGTATTAGGAACATTTTTAATGCTCCCCCTCAAATTATGAGGGTATTATATGATGTTTGAGTATGTTAATTTGAATTTTTTTGAATTTACTAAGAAATTCTTGAAAATTCATACTCAAACACTATATATGCCTAATTTTTAAGTCTACACAACATATTTATATATTCACAAGATTATTATGTACGAGGTTTGACCTGAATGGTGAGAACATCAAATGATAGAATCATATGGTTCTTTGTAGCAGCCGTAGGTCTTCCCTGTAGTCTCTCTTAAGAAGTTGTCTTAGCCTCCTCCAAAATCAGCAATCCTTTCTTGAGTAGATTCAAAACTTTCTTGCAAGCTGCCTCAAGCAGTCTTGATGTAAAAAGCCCAAATATCCGAAGAACACAATTAATTCGAAACCATAACACCAAAGTCAATTAAGTCCCGGATGTCTGTATTTCTCCTTACATGATAGTGATGATATAAATTGAAACACCAAAGTCAACTAAGTCCCAAATGTACTCATTTCATTCTGTAGAATACTAACTAACATAAGGAATCATCATGCTTATCAAACCTATGTGTACCTCTTTTATCAAATATATCTACTCCTTTTAAAAAATAAGCTTAGTGATTAACCGTTTGAGGAAGCATCTATTGAATCAATAACCAATCTTTTCATGCTTAGAATAAATCTTCTTACAACACTTTCCCTTAGTATCTTAAATGATGCATACTTAAAACCACAAGATATCTCCACCCCATGTAGTTGAAATAGTGCACCCAAAAGTAACAAGTTAAACACTGATTTTCTCTGTGGTTATGACATTTGTCTTCCTGGAATGACCTAAAATGAGAATAGGGTATGAATTCTATCATGTGTATTCATTATCTTTCTTGTATATCGTTGTACGTTCTAGTGTATCTACTCATTCCCCCTTGCTGGTTTCGATACCTCAGAATCAGCAAATCCTTATAGGCACATATACTTCAGATCGTGTTCGAAGAATTAATAAGCTTAAATCTATCTCGTGAGAATCAACTTCAAGGTATTTAAAACTATATGATTATTTCAAACTCCTAAGTCTTTTACAACTATGAGGTGTTGGCAATATTAGTCGTATGTAGTTTTAAACCCTAAGTTTAAATAAGTCTCAAAGTGAAAATAAGTCCCTAAAGTTTGAAACAAATGACATCTAAAGCACTTATAGTTAATATAAATTAACTCCCCTTGAAATTGTTATCCATCATTATCCATAACTTTATCTGTTTATTTCATGACTTATTTTGAAAGATCTTTTTAAAAGATTATTTGATGATACTTTCTACCCCTCAAATAATGACCCGTTTTCTATTTAAAGAGTTGTAGTCATTGTTTGAGTGGTCGAATTGTCTTTGAAAAATCTTTTTGTAATTACTGAAAACACTAATTCATTGTAAAGACAACTTTTTACCAATAAGAATAAGATTTCTCTTATTTTAACACATAAGCGCACTGACACGTACACTCATGGTAATATAGGAAGCACGGGTTATGATGCAAAGTAATCACAAGCCTTTGCATGGTCATTAAGTAGACCATGCCCGAGAATAAATTCCCGTTGAGAGGTCAAGTTTTCTTTTTGAAATACTTGCCTTTAAGATGATGACCGGGTTGCTATCTAAAATAATAGCAAGCCATTTGGCATGTTTTGAAAACATTTGAACTTCTGCTCGAACTTCATTTATAGCCTCGTATCATTATTGAATGACATTTCTAAGACCGTAAATGTTATCGATTTTCAGAAGACATGCCATTATTACCTCTTTTTATATTTTTCTCATTTTTAATTTTTTCTTTGGTTTTATAAATTTTATATTTTTGTATTTTGTTTTTATAAAAGTTTCTGAAAAATACAAAATCTTTTTGGTTTTTATGGTTTTAATATATATACATATGATACATGATATTTGAATATGTACCACCACTATTCATCAACTTCATCTGCTAATTGTTTCAAAGTTTCCAGCGTAAAACTTCTCATTCCCAGCTTGTTGATAAGAAATTCAATTCTTTCTCTTGCAAGGGCTTTTGTGAAGATGTCTGCCAGTTG